>JAQZBX010009484.1:0-46040 GCA_029593785.1 Cabassous unicinctus
AATGGTTGAGCTGCTGATATAAATTAACTCTAATCAATGCATTACAGTACAAAACTATATATTAAATTCAAAGCTATTATAAAACAAATAAATAATAAAAAAAAAAATACCTCACTTACTAATGGCCAGAAAAGAATATCAAAACTCATGAATATACTGTAAGTGGCCTGGTAAAATATGACAGCAACCATACTTTTCATTGTGATCTTTTCAAAATATGAATCCCATATCATTAAAAAAACAAAAAGAAAGAAAATAAATCAAATTTTCTTACTCAGCATGCTCTCTTACACTTCCCTGACTTTGAGGAATCTCTATCCTTATTTTGGGTTTCTTTCCCCTTTCCACTAATATTTTCTATTTGAAAAACATCTACTTATCCTTGAAGAGGTGTTTTAAATGTAACCACATTTGTGGAAATTTGTTTTCAGTCTTAAAGAGTTAAACCCAACTTTTCAAAAAACAGAACTTCTGTTGTGTAGCTGCAAGCTATTCATATTTACAAATTTAGAACTGTGATGACCATTTAAATTGTGACCTTATTCACAAAGTTGTCTGTTCAAAAGAAATTACCTTATTACCCTTTTTTCTGCCCTCTGAATGATCTCATTGGGATAGTGTGTACCTTCAATTTCATTAGATTTCAATGTAGCTCATTTTGCTATAAGTAATAGTTTGCTTTGTTTCATTGCTAATATTAAGTGAAGACTCATGGCTTTGAATTTAATATATATTTTTGTACTGTAATGTATTGATTAGAGTTAATTTATAGCAGAGGCTCAACCATTAAATAAGAGAGGCTTTTCCTCACTAGACAGAAAGCTTTGAAACTGTTACCTAGAAGTTAGTGAATTAGGGATGTCAATCCTTATGGCTAAAACCATTCTCTTTCCTTATTCCCATTAAAAGCACAATGGACAGAGAAAAGCTATTCAAGAAAAACTGCTATGGTTTAAGGTAACCTGGTAAAACTCCATATCAAGAATTTGAGTTTACCCCTCCGTTGCAATGGTAACACCTACAGTTAGGAGAAAAATACTCCAACTTCCGTGCATTTCCAAGAAACAATGAACATTTTTCAAATTGTTTAGCTTTATCAGTGCAAATTAATTTGTTTATTTTTAGCTTCAGTTCAATTTCTGATCTCTTTTTCCAAAAATGAGAAACTAAAAGTTTAACCCATATTTAATAAAGCACAACAGATTTCAAGCAAAGGCAGCAGTATAATGATAATTTTCTCCATGTAAATAATATACCTGGAGGATTTATTTTACACATAGTTTATGAGCAGGAACCATATTTTCTACTACTAAATTTTCTCCAGAATACATAGGTACTTAATTATCTGTTTGCCTGAGCTGTTGAGCAAGAAAAATTTTAGGGCTTAGTAATAGAATATTCTTTTTGTGACAACATAAAAACTCCACAACTAAATTTAGATGCCCA
The DNA here is from genome assembly GCA_029593785.1 of Cabassous unicinctus. Taxonomy (NCBI): domain Eukaryota; kingdom Metazoa; phylum Chordata; class Mammalia; order Cingulata; family Chlamyphoridae; genus Cabassous; species Cabassous unicinctus. Next base: position 1,447 of record JAQZBX010009484.1, read on the forward strand.
AAGTTATTTACAGTTGAAAGGCAGGAATGTTCATTAAATCTCAGCTCCCAAAGAACCAAATCCAGAAATTATCTCAGATAATTGACATACAGGAGAGAAGAATAATATATCAGCTCCTTAATTTGTTAATGTACAAAATTAATTTCAGTCTAAGTAGCTTTATTTTTAAATAATAAGTGTAGTTTTATTTTCTGCATGCTATCTGATTTCAGGGACTGTCCTTTAGGAATTATAAGAATTGTGAGAACAGGAAAAACAATAGCAGCATGTGTTGATTTCCTTGAAAACCTTTCATCCTCTCCATGGTCTCCACAACCTTGGGTACATGAGGGAGGACAAATGTAAAATAAAATTAATTTATTTTTAATTAAGGGGTTTCAGCATCCATGCAAGTAGAAACTAAACTTAGACAGGAAAAAATGGGAGAAATGAGTAAGTGTTAACATTTAGAAAAGGAGCAGAGGGAGTGGAGATAGAACTGTCTATGAAGTGACATATATGGAAATAAACAGAAACATGATGGATTGGGAACTAGCCTCTCTTTGTGTTCTATAACCGATACCATTCTCAACCTTATACTCACAACACTCATCGGTCTCACAGGGGATAACAAAAGCCTTCTGAGCTTTATCCTAAGTATTTTGCTATAAAATCTACTGTTTTCTACCATTTTCTGAATGTCTCTTGGAATATAATGAGACTCTGATTATTTAGCAGGAGTTAACATCACTACAAGGAAATATCAATAATTTCAAATTGGAAAAATCAAGCAGCAAAACATCTACTAGAACTCAGTAAAGTGAATGAAGCTCTTATTTTTTTTTCTTTGATAATTGGTAGGCACAAAACCATTCTGGGTCATTTAAGATATGTGACCATTTCCCACGGTTATTTTCCCCTATATGTTTAGGTTTGTGTTTATAATGCATATGATAGGACATCTTGCTGGATGCTTACCTTCTTCAGCTTTTCTATCGGGTACTTGAGAGACAAAGCCTCCAAATAGACAAGCAAGCTTAAATTTCATAGAGATTATTTAAGCCCATCTCACCAAATGACATGTGGTGTTTCAGTGAAGCATTTAATGTACCTTTGTTAAATGCTCCAAAATGTTTCTTGGAGGTAATGAGGCCAATGAAACCTTGGCTCTAAGGACACAGAGTTCCTCTTGAGGAACATAGCTGATGACACAGCAAATTAAGAAGAGCTTTTGAATATACCAGATTTCATCACAGTCTGGCATCTAATCCACACATGCCAGAATTTATCCCAGGTCCACACAATACTGTGTGGTAGAGGATAAGTGTCATGGGTTTATATATATATATATATATAAGTTAGCCTTAGTTGATATATATAATATCAACTCAGGCTAAGTTGTTATATTTTATATACATATATAATAAAGTTTATTTTTAAACAGGTTTTGGATTACAGAAAAATTACATCAAAAGTATAAGGGATCCCCATATACCCCACCCCTTCCTCCTCCCACATCACCCCCTATTAATAACATGTTACAGTAGTATGGTACATTTGTTACAATTGATGAATAAATATTAAAGCAATGCTACTAACCAAGGTCTATAGTTTATACTGTGGTTTTAAAGACAGCTCATATTTATCCTTTCCAGCCTAGCATGTGTTATGTTTAAATGAAGTTCTCTAGATACCCAAATTCTTAAAGCAAACGCCTGTTTATTTGTGGAACATAGCATCAGTCTTTGTTCTCTTTGGCAGACATCACTCTTGGAGTTATACACTTTGTAGAAATGCAGAAGACAACAGACGTGTTGGCAAGTGCCTTTCCCAGGACAAAATGTGTGTGACTGGCTATAGGCATCACTAGAACACAGTAGTCATGTTACTGGGGGAAAATAGTAGAAAGATGGTTTGGGGTCTGAAGAGGTATCTCCAGCATAATCATGAGACATAAAAAATAGAAGCGTCCCACCCTCATGAACTGTCATAGCAGAAGACAGTATGTCTCTGAGAGCCACTTCTTATCCTCCATAGAAGGAAATGGTCCCATATTGTTTTAGTTCCTTGTCCAGACTGAGGGAAGAAAGAGGAAATCCTCAGTAATTGGAAAGTTCCCTCTGTTTCTTTTTTCTAATCCTATGATTTTAATAATTGCCCAGCAAATCCCTTACTCCTCCTATTACTAGCCTCCCTCAGACTTTCGGGATTGCTTTGACCTTACTTCATTCATATTCACCTGGCACACATCCCCTGTGCCACATAATATTTTCTCAGAATAAGATCTTCCACATTTAGCTAGAAAAGAATATTCATTATTCAATGGTTGCTTAATAATCCATTAAATCTCGGTAATATATGATTACAAGTAAAACACCGTGAGATTCCAGTTAATAATAAGACCCAATTTCAGAAAATAAATGATATAAATAATGAGATGCATTTGAGAATGAACATTATCTGAGACTTTTTTATTCACTTACATTCAAATAGTCAATTAATTTCAGCTCATATGTTTTGAAGGTTTCATGCCATAGAAAATGAGGGGGGCAGAGAGACCCAAATATTAATTAACTAATGTATGCCAGATTATGCTAAGTGGTTTCATACGTGTTCTTTATTTACACCTCATGGAACATTATTCAGTTACTGGAGAAGAAACTGAGACTCAGATAGGTATCTTTCCCATCATCACAGAGGTAGTGTTTAAATCTAAATCTATGGCATTCTGTAGCAGTCATGGTACAGTAAGGAAACAGATATTAATCTAGGTTTTCAATCTATGGGAACTTAATGCAGGCAAATGGATAGGTGATAAAAAATGCTCAGAAGCCAAGCAGACAACTCAGAAATAGCTATATCAGAAAGCTAGTGCCCCCCTAAAGCTGGAGGGAAATAGAAATAGACAGCTTTATGAGCGCACATGTTACAGAGCCCTAGAAGAATCTAATACCAGAAAAGGGTTAACTGGCTAAACCAGAGATCATGGAAGAAATGCAGGTACAGAGAGAGAAAGACAGAGAGAGAGACTCCTAATTTTCCCTTCCTTCCATACTTCAGTTTACTGTCAGTGCTTCCCATCAGTTAATTTTACTCAGAAACGAGTTGCTAAAGGAATCTGGGAAATGTAGTTCCCGTGGCACACTCCGAGCAGGGAAAAGGCAGGAAATTAATTTGAGAGCAAACAGGCAAATGAAAACACTGATTGCAAAGCCCATACCCTTTCCACTAAACTACATGGCACAGTAGAATGGGCAGTAGAAATAAAGGCATGAAGGTGATAAAGTATGACATATATTCTGTAATAACAAAGGAGTGCATATTGGCTGATGTATAAGGGATGTGTCAGGAACATTAGCCTGGAAAAGTAGAGTAATCCAACAACATGGAGAAACTTGAGTCTCAGGCTAAGTTGTTAAAATTTAAACAAAAGACAATTTGGACTAGGGGCATGATACAATTAATTTGAAAATTGGAGAATGTTGCCTAGCAAGGAAGCAATCACAATAGCTTAGGGGATAAGTGATAATGGCGATGTGGTGAAGAGCTATAATTTATTGTTCATCTAATATGTACCAGCTACTGTTCTACATAATTTATATATAAGTATTATCCCAGCTGATTCTCATGACAATTTTTCTAGGCATACATCAATATTTTGATATACCAACTAGTTGCCAGGGAATTTAAGTGAGATCCCCATTTCCAATAAATAAGTGATAAGGTCCAATCTAAACTAATAGTGATGAAATGAAATGAATGAAATTATTTCAGATGCTTCAGAATTGATATGTTTATGAACATGAAGCTTGGTACCAAAACTGGCATATGTTACCACGTCAGACATAAATTTCCTGTGCTGTTAACCTTACGTTCCCTAAATGGTTATGCTAGAAAACCCCCCCTCTTTTTTTAAATAAGTTGATGGTTTGGGTATTTAGTGGAATAGAGATCCTATTCTCAATTGCAATGGAATTTTTCCTGATTTTCTTTGTAAATCGGATTATCCTTTAATTTGAAACTCTCCTATGATAAATGAAATATTTTGTCACAAACATGCTCATGTTAAAGCAATGTCTTCAAGACGTATATTAGAAGGCTTTTAAGACCAAAAGAATGCTAAACATATGTTGAATACCTAAATTTTGTTTCTATGTTGAGATGTTTTAATATTGCCTCCACATGAGAACTTAATATTTCTCCAATTTTTTTTTGCTAATTGCTGTTTGTAAATCACTCTCAAATAAAAAATACTTATGGGTATTCACTTGAATTTCAATAATTTTATCTTCACTAACTGAACACAGCTGTTACAATAAGTTATCTGTTCAGCATTTTTACCTATATGCACTCATTCACCCCTAAAATCCTTAGAAAGTCTTGAAGTAAGTTGATAAAGATTTTTAAAAATTTTCTATGGGGTTTAAATGATCTCAGAAGTAAAGTGAATAAAAGACTTATTTTGGCATTTTGGTTGAAAGCAATGGTCATTGTTATTCGGTCTAGTTTACATTGGTTTTTTTGTTGTTGTTGCTACTTTTGTCAATTGATAGGTAGCCTAGAAGAACCACTGAGGCTGAGGTCTCCTTCTAGTTGGAACTATATAATACAGAGAGATCTGATTTGACAGCTTTTTAATCCATAAAAACAATTTGATGTTATTCCATTCAGCCTCATTATATCCTCTCTAAATATCAGTTGAAAAATTAGTTTTAGAAACCTGTGGCATTTTAACGACATGAGTCAGGGACTGAACAAGAAGTATTATTAGAATCAAAATGACTCATTTTAAAATTATCATTGTTTAGTTGAATCTATAAAGACTAGTATTTACATTCTTCAATAATTTCCAATGTTCTTCCTGTTTCTTCTCAGAAAATTAATCTAATGGAGAGAATAGGTCAACATTTCTGAAATAGATGATAGTGCTGTATACAGAGTAGATGGGCATGTTATTCTCAATGCATTTGACTCACTGCTGTCCATAAAGGCACATATTATTGACGGTTCTGAGGATTTTCATCCTTATGAAACATCAGACCCAAACACTAAAATCTACTATACTCTGTACCAAAAAGTCTGCAGCAAGCCAGAGGCATATACTTTCCAATTGCTAAATGCTTTGATTGTTCTAGCAACTGTTTGTTCAAATTTTTCAGTAGATGACATTTCTATAATTTCTGTCTATACAGGTTCTTTCTTCCCTATGACATTTGGGGCCTTCCCAAATATCTACCCAGAGTTCCAAATACCATTTAAACTGGTAAGAACTAAAGTGAATAGGTATCTTGTAGAGCATATGAGGCCTTAGAACCTTCAGGCTATAGAGCAATAGATTAAATGACCTCTCAAGACCCCCTCCAGTCCTATATTCTATGGGGACTGATAAACCACAGAGATAGTCAAACAAAGAGAATACAATGAAACTGGTTCTATTATCCCAGCATTTAATGGTTTTCTGTGTATGAAGTTCAAAGCTGAAAGTTTCAACAAAGATTCCACCAACACAGTATTTCCTGCACTTACCACTTTTCTGCTTATAATACTTTCTTACATCAGTTTTCAAAGGCCAAGAAAATGTGTGTTCTTTGTAATTCCAAAAGTAGTTTTAGTAACAGGGGCTATTATTAGAGATAAAAAAATATATATGACCATGAAATGAGAGTAATAAAGTTGGATTTTGGGTTAGGTCTATCAGAGCAAATACAGGAATAAAAAAGAGGCAAAAGTATGGATTTTTAATAGAAAAGTAAATTTTGAGTAGAGATATCCAAACCAAATAAAAAAAAGGGAGGGGGGATAGTTAAAAAACTTTGAGAAAGAGTACATGAAATATGCTAAAAGATAAATTAATGTATGTTCAAGGGCTATGCATATCATGTAGAAATAAATATGATTTTAGTTAGAATAAAATGTGAATGTGGAGACACAGATGAGCCCAAAAACTAATAAAAGCCAGGAAAGAAGGAAATGTACATATAAAACATGATGTAGAGAGAAGCACTGAGATTACTGAATGAAGTTAAAAGTGTAAAAAATATGATAAGAAAATTAAGGGTAGAAAATGAAAGGAAGATTGCATGAGAATTTGAGATAAATCAGGATTCTTTCAAGTACAGAAGTAAGAAGATGTCAGGGCTGAAGATAATGGGACCTCCATGAAATGGAAAGTGTAATTTATTCACTGAAGTGGTGGATATTGCTATCAATTGTAATGACTTCTTTGCATCAGCTTTTGGATTAGAGAATGGAGAAAAGATATTAGCAAAGAGATATATATTTGCATATCTCAGGGAAGGAGGATGAAATAAATAACAAGTTAGAGCACTGAATTAGTTATTAAACTATTTAATTTCAGGCAAACTACAGAAAAAAAAAAAATGAAAGCCAACCTGGATTCCAGAAAGCAGAATCAATAAAGAAAACCTTTATCAGGTGCATTTTAGAACTCTGTAGATGTCAAGGAGCTGAGAAAACAGCCATCAAGACATCTGGACTCACATGTTTTCATACCCACAGTCTGAAATAATTCTTGAAAATGTAAAACCCTTGCAGCTATATAGGTAAATTTAGTCAATAACAGAAAGCCTGATTAAGTTTAAAGAAGGAATTTTGGTGTGAAGCTATATATCTCTGTATCTCTATATCTCTATCTATCTAGCGAGAGTTTCTACACCTCAGCAGCACATAAGCAGTCATGGAAGTATTTGAGGCAGTCATTCATGCACCCACTGCTGTGTGAATGATGGAAACACACACAGAGACAGGCAATGGAGTACAGAGCGTGATGTAGCCATCACTGCCTCATGCTGCCCAGCAGCTTGAAGAAGCCAAAAGCCACACAGCAAATTATCCCAGCCAGAGCTTCATGATTATCCATACCCTGATGGAGAATACAGATAAAAATCATGCATTCCTCATCCTAATCAGTGTAGAGCTAAGTGATTCATTAGTGAGCATGAAATAAAAATGTTATCTAACTAATTAAATAAGACTGCTAGAAACATATTGGTTAAAATTTTGGACAATTTGAGCTCAGATACTCCCATTGAAAGTCACTACCTCTGAAGACTTCAAAAACGCTGAAGATGGACCTGCTCTCAGCATTGAAGAGTTACACTTCACAGGGAAGAGAATATTACCTGGTAACATTTTGCAATGAATATTGGCTTCAGCAGCTTCTGAGCGGCTAGAACTCTATTTAGAAAGGTCGTGTTTCTCATACAATGTGAATTTGACTTCTTTCAAAGGCTGAAGACAACCAACCCTGTGTTTATCTGGATAGTCAAAGTTCAATAATTAAAAAAATAAATTTGTGTGATGAGATGTAAATTCTATGTACACTGATTAGGAAGGACTCAGGAGCCTAACTTCTGCAGGCTGTTACTAAGTAGCCAAACAAACTTGGTAAAATCTCTTCACTGTTTCTAGTTCCAAATGCTCTCAAAAAAGGAGAGAGAGGAAATATAGAATATGTGAGAAAAAAGAGTTCACATCCAGCAGGAAAAAATCAGGAAATGATTGACATTGTAGATGGGGCTTAAGGATAGACCAATTTTAGATATAGACGTAGAAAGTAGTACGTCACTCCAGGTAGACCAAAGAGCATGAATTAAATCACAGAATTTAGGAAAGTTCTTCATGTTCAGGAAAACTACTGAACTAAAAAGAGAACACAAATGAAGAGGTGATAAGGCTAGTATTTTAAGTGGAGAATAATTTATAGTGGGCACCACATGTCAGATTAAATTATTTAGAATTTATTCAATAGGAAATGATAAGACACTGTAAAGAAGAATCATGTTCTGGCAAAATTAACTTGGGGTGATATGCAGAAAGGATTGGCAAAACTATTCTAGGGCCCAAATTCAAGCACTGGACCCCAGAATGGAGAGATGTAGACTAGCTGGGGAGCCTTTGTGAAGGAAGAAACCACAGGCCATGGGACGTGATTAGATAAAAGGTAAGTATGAAGATTGAAGATTACCTGGAAAAAGAGAAATGTCATTAATACAAATAAGACCATTAGGAGGAAGAACAGGAGGGTAGATTTTAGGCCTGATTTTTAAAATGTTAAGTTTACCGTATAACCAAATATAACAAGGAGAAATGTACAATCTGTTATGCTGTTGTACTATTGACAATAATTGTCCAACACCTGCTTCTACTCAGTATCAACCAAACAAATGATTTTTCAAAATTATAAAAATAAGCCTACCTCTGAAATGTTGGCCATTAGATAATGTCTTATATTGCTGCAGGGCTGCCTATGCAAAATGCCAGAAATGGGTTGGCTTTTATAATGGGGATTTTATTTAGGGTAAACACAGTTCCAAGGCTGTGAAATGTCCAGATCAAGCACCATCAGAGATGCTTTAAAGTCAGCTGTTGGTGATCCTGGTGTCCTGCCACGTGGCGAAGATGAAGGCTGATCTCTGCCAAGGTCCCTGTCTTCCCTTCCAGAATCTGCTGTCTCCCGGAGATCTGCTGTGGGCAATCGGGCATAGGGTTTCTCTCTTTCTGGGCCTCTTGTCTCAGTCTTGGCTGATCGGCTTTCTTCCTGAGTTCAGCTGTGGGCTATTAAGCATATGGCTCGTCTCTTCAGCCTTGAACTGCTCTGTGAGTCCAGCCTCTCAGGGCTTTTGTGCTTAAACTTTGGCTGCTAGCGATCTTTGAGTCCTCTCTCACACTGCAGGATCAAAAATGGCAGCTTCCTTTCCCTCAAACAGCAGAATCAAAATGGCAGCTTCCTTTTTTTTCTGTGTCTCTTCCTCTGTGTCTCTGTTTACATAAGGCCCAGCAAGAGGGCAGAAACCCAACCTGTGTCATATCTCACTGATGTAGCCCAATCAAAAGGGCCCCACTCCTGCAAGAATGGATTAGTTCAAGAACATAATCTTTTTCTTTTTGGGATTCATAAAGTAACATCAAACAGTCACAGATGACATTCTATCTACATGAGTTCTATGAAGAATTAGGGAGGGACAAAGTTCAAAGTTATTCACAAAATTACTCTAAATTGAAGCAAAAATAATCTGATATAGGTATTATAAATCTAAATTTAATATTCAAAAACCTACATAAATTAAGAAATATTAGGAAACAATCTCCTACCTACTACTCTTGGCACATATAATCAACTTCAAAGGTAATTGATTTGTAACAAGATTCTCAGAAAAATTACTTCCTTCTCAACTGTCCCAATGTTTCACATCTCTATTTGTTTTCTTAGGCAAGCATCCAAAAATCTATGAAAGACTCCAGTACTAAGTATAAACGGTCCTTTGGAGTGATTCTGGCTATAGAAGTGCTTCCATTTGTCAATAAAGGGAGCTGAGAGGACTAAAAATTGGATCAACTGCTTTCTATAGAAATAAAGTCTAAAAAATTGCTGTTGCAGGATTCAACAGTCAGCTTGTCTATAAAGTAAACCTGCCAATCCCTCCTCATCTTATTTTCATGCTGACTCAACTCTTCTCAATTTACAGAAACAGCTATCACCTTTAAAAATGACCATTCAGTGATGTAGAATTCTCCATTTATTTGGATTGACATGATTTAATTGACATCAAATCTGACAACTTTTATTGTTTTATTTTTATCATTGTTTACTCTTATCCTTTATTGCTCAACCTAGATTTGAAATTATCACTGGATATGTCTACTATGAATTATGCCTTTGCTTCTTCTTTTGTGCATTCTGTCTTCTCTTTGGGGATGTGCTTAAAGAGTGCAAGAAAGAAAGAGGAGCTCTTGAAAACAAAAAGATGAGCATTTCAATATACTCTGGGTAATCCACAAACTTGATCAGCTTGTAAAATAAAATTTCTTTAGTAATTCTCTTTTATAAATGAGACACTTCAAAACTCCACCTCATTTCTTGAAGCTGCCCCAAAACGAGCCACTTTGGTCTAGTGTTAAGATCTGATATAATTCCTGGCATACTCAGTTGTGACCCTGAGTGCCACACAAGCTGACTCACAGGTTTTCTTACCTGTAAAATGGGTATGATAACACATCTGTGACAGAATAATTTGTGACTAAAATAAGCTGAATACAGAAAATTATCTTGTACTGCCTAATATAGGTCATGCTTCCATCAATAAACTTGTCCCTTTATTGATCAAACACCAACTAAACAGCTTCATATATTTGATAGTAAATATACTCATTTTTCAGAGCTGATGAGTCATTTAAAGTAGTTTATAAAAAGCTTAAATCTACCCAAAAACTATCAGGGCAATGAAACATTACAAAAAGAGAGGGAAGAAGGCAATATACCCTCTCCACCATACTAACATTGATAAAATTAATCATTGACCAATCAATAGCATTTCTGACAGCCTTCAGGGCACTTTGGCTTCAAGTCAGCCTCCTAACTAACTTGTCAGCTGCTGCTATATGTCCTCCCATGTGATAATAGAGGTCCTTTGATTATTTCTGAATTAACAAAATATGTAATAAAAATTTTGCTGTAGATCTTGAAAATGTTTTAAGTTTAATATTACTTTAGAAATTACAGCACTATCTATAGTATACATTCAACAATTTATTTAATAAAGGGCCATCATGTACAATATACACATACACACATTTGTATATATAATTTAAAAAGCTATTTCTTGAAAGTATGGGTTCCAGGATTTTTTGCAACTAATAAAGTTAATAATTTATTCAGTTGAAAATTTGGGTACCAACATTAACCCAACAAGGATCTCAGAGAATCTCTATCTAAAATAGTGACTCTCTCTCTCTGGGAAGCGGGTGTGGCTCAGTGGATAGAGCCCCTGTTTACCATATGGGAGGGCCCAGGTTCGCTTCCCGGCGCCTCCTTGTGAGGGCAGGCCGGCTCGCGCGGCGCCGTGGGCTGTTGCGACAAGACCTCACAGCAAGGGGGAGATAAGCAGACACAGAGAAGACACGCAAAGAATGGACACAGCAGCACAAGCAGCAAGGGGGGGATAAATAAATAAAATAAATAAATCTTTAAATAAAATAAAATAAAATAGTGACTCTCAGCCGGTCTGCTCAAGAAACATTTTGGAAATCTGTGGCAACACTTTGGATCATAACCATGATGGGGGATGCTATGCCACTTGGTGGGTGGGTGCCTGAGATGCTAGATGCTCTGCCATGTAATAAACAGTCCTCCACTACAGTGAATGATCCCAAATCCTACACAATTTTAAAGTTTTCTATTAGATATCCATATATATATAAAGAACTTATTTTAATTTAACCTAGAAGCCAAGTCCATTTTACATATAAATTCAGAGTATTTGGGGCAGGCTTCTCATTTACACTATTTCTGGAAATGCATCTACCACATAAATCAAAGGAAGATTATACTTTGTTTTACTTGAAATTTTACCGAGTTAATCACCATTGTGGGTAACAGGTGACTGACAGCAAAGATGCACTTCTATTTTCCTGGGGACAGACCTACTGGGAATAGAGATCACTCTGGGTAGAGGTGACAGCGTGTGCAGAAGCCTGATAGAGTATGTGAGTATGGTGAGAAATACTAACTAAAAGAAGGATAGTGAGTCCAGGAGTGGAGGAAGGTTTTAAGAGTCAAAATGTGAGAGATGAAGCTCCAGAGAGAAAGACTCTGATGCTGAGTCTTGTCAACTACATTTAGAGTGTTGGTTTTATACTAAAGGCATTGAAAAGTAATTTAAATATTTTTTAAAGGGATAGTAGGGGAGAAGGGGCAAGATGGCAGTCGAGTAAGGAAGTCCTAAAGTCAGCTTGTGCTGCAAGACATTTAGTAAGTACCCAGAGCTATTTAAAGCTCCTGTTTGGGGGCCCCAGGAGACCAGGAGAGTGTCCTGCAACATCCTTGAAAGTATGGAAGGAGGAGACTGCCCATTTGCAGAGAAGATTCGTGAGTAGAGCCCTCCATGTGCAGAGGTCAGAGTCAGCAGTGCAAGCCTCCTCGGGAGCGATTCCGTGGCTGGAGTTGGAAGTTCCATTTCCCAAAACCGGGGAAGAAAGAGACGATTGGGCACTGAATTCAGCTACTGACTAGTAAAATCGGCTGGCTAAAGTCTAATCCTAAGAATAGCTAAAGTTTCACCTGTCCAAGTTGGAAAGAGGCCAGTAGCTGCCATTTTAACTCAGCACCTGGCATGAGGAGAAGCAGGGCTGACTGAAAAGCACAGTGAAGTTAGGGACCAGCTTCTTTCCACCAAGATCAGATTGCTGCCCTAGCTCCACCTCTGGCAGGCAGGAAGCTGGGAGGATCTACACCAGCCTCTTCGAGTAACTGCAGGTGCTTTTGGCCCAAACAGACTGAATAGACATATACCTGTAGGTCCATCCTTGCCCCCAAGTAGGATAAGAGGGGAGCTGGGTTTCCTCAGCCTTTATGGGAAACTGCAGGCACTTTCACCTGCACAGCCTGGACTGGTGGGTACCTGTAGATCCACACCCACCCCCCAGTAGGAAAGGAAGGGGTGGTGTTTCCACAGACTTTCCAGGCAACAGCAGGCACTTTTGGCCTGCACAGACTGGACTGTTGGGCACATGTGGATCCACCTCCAACACCCAGTAGGATAGGAGGGAGCTTTTGTTTCCTCAGCCTCTCTTAGCAATGGCAAGCACTTTTGGTCTGCCCAGGCTAGATTGTTGGATGCCTGTGGATCCACCCCCACTCCCTAATAGATTAGTAGGGGTCTGGTGTCTCCATAGCCTCTCTGGGCAACAGCAGGTACTCTTGACCTACAGGGACTGAACTGTTAGGTGCCCATGGATCTACCACACCACCCAATAAGATAGGAGGGGACTGTGTTTCATCAGCCTCACAAGGCAATGGCAAGCACTTTTGGCCTACACAGACTGAACAGTTGGGTGTCGGTGGTTCCATTCCCACCCTCTAAATGGCACAAGGGACAGTACTTCCTTAACCTCTCAGGGCAACTGCAAGCACATTTGGCACACAGGGATTAGATTGTTGAGCATTCCAGAGGGTTCATCCCCACCCCCGGTGGGGGGCGGTGCAGGTGCTACATCAGTTTACCTGGGCAACTGAGGTCATTTTAGACCCACACAGCATAGATTGCTGCCCACACTTGCAGCTCCATCCCTGCCCCAGGTAGGGGAGAGAGGGCGTGAAGCTTCATCAGTCTCTCCAGGCAACTACAGACAGTCTTGTCTGTACAACATGGATTATTACATACAACTACGGCTCTTTCCCTACCCCTGGCAGAAGAGAAAGGTGGGAGAAGCTTCATCAATTCCTGGAGCAACACAGGTAGCTTTAGCCTCCACAGTGTACAGCACCAACTACATCCTTGGCTCCTACTAAACAACCAGCAAGGAAGAAAAGGAAAGAAAGCCCTAAAGTAAAGAGAGAAACTGCAACCAAAATAAATACATCTAGTAAGCCAGATGCTAAGACACCATCAAAAAATTACAATCTATACCAATTATCAGGAAGATGTGGCCCAGTTAAAGGAACAAGATAAGCCTCCAGATGACATAAAAGAGTTGAGACAACTAATTATAGATGTTCAAACAAATCTCCTTAATAAATTCAATGAGATGGCTAAAGAGAATAGGGATATTAAGAAGACACTGGGTGAGCACGAAGAAGAATTTGAAAGCATACATAGAAAAATAGCAGATCTTATAGGAATGACAGGTACAATAAATGAAATTAAAAATACACTGAAGGCATATAACAGCAAATTTGAAGGGGCAGAAGAAAAGATTGGTGAGTTTGAAGACATGGCTTACTAAAGTAAACATACAAAAGAACAGATTAAGAAAAAAAATGGGAAAAATTGAACAGGGTCTCAAGAGACGTGCAAACATACATGTTATGGGTGTCCCAGAAGGAGGAGAGAATGGAAAAGGGGTAGAAAGAATATTTGAAGAAATAATGGTAGAAAATTTCCCAGCCCTATTGAAGAACATAGATATCCATGTCCAAGAAGCATAACATACTTTTATTCAAATAAATCCAAATGGACCAACTCTGAGACACATACTAATCAGAATGTCAAATGCCAAAGCCAAAGAGAGAATTCTGAAAGAAACAAGAGAAAAGCGATGCATAACATATAAGGAATACCCAATAAGATTAAGTGCCGATTTCTCATCAGAAGCAAGAAGGCAGTGGTATGATGTATTTAAGATACTGAAAGAGAAAAATTGCCAACCAAGAATCTTATATCCAGCAAGATTGTGTTTCAAAAATGAGAGCAAGTTTAGATTATTTACAGATAAACAGAAACTGAGAGAGTTTATAACAAAGAGACTGGCTTTGCAGGAAACACTAAAGGGAGGGTTGCAGCCTTCAAAGAAAAGACAAGAAAGAGAGGCTTGGAAAAGAGTCTAGAAATGAAGATTGTATCAGTAACAGTGACTAAAAGTGTTAAAAGAGTGGTGAAAATAAAATATGAAAGATAAAACTGAAAGGTCAAAATGGGTGAAATAAGAATTGCCTTTCCAATAATAACATTGAATGTTAATAGATTACACTCATCAATCAAAAGGCAGAATGGATAAGAAAACATAAGCCATCTATATGCTGTCTGCAAGAGACTCACCTTAGACCCAAGTATACCAACAGGTTGAAAGTGAAAAGTTGGAAAAGATATTTCATGCATGCAGTAACTTAAAAAAAAAAAAAAAAGCTGGAGTAGCTATACTTATGAAATAGGCTTTAAAAACAAAATTGTTATTAGATATAAGGAAGAATATTGTATATTAATAAAAGGCGCAATTCACTAGGAAGAAATAACAATCATAAATGTGTATGCATTTAATCAGGATGCCCCAAGATACTTGAGGCAAACACTGGCAAAACTGAAGAGAGAAATAGATATCTCTACAATAATAGCTGGAGACTTCAATACACCACTTTCAGCATTGGACAAAACATCTGGGCAGAGGATAAATAAAGAAACAGAGAGCTTGAATAATAGGATAAATGGACTAAACCTAATAGGCATACACAGAACATTGCACCCCAAAATAGCAGCATATACATTCTTTTCAAGTGCTCATGGATCTTTCTCCAGGATAGAACATAAGTTGGGTAACAAAGCAGATATCAATAAATTCAACAAGATGAAAATTATACAAAGCACTTTCTCTGCTCATAATGGAATAAAGTTGGAAATCAACAAGAGGCAGAAAAACAGAAAATTCACAAATGTATGGAGATTAAACAATACACTCCTAAGTAATCAGTGGGTCAAAGAAGAAATTTCAAGAGATATCAATAAATATCTCAAGAAAAATGAAAACAAGAACACAGTATATCAGAATCTATGGCATACAGCAAATGCAGTGCTTGGAAGGAAATTTATAGCCCTCAATGTTTACATTAAAAAAGAAGAAAGAGCTCAAATCAATGACCCAACTACAGAGCTGAAGAAACTAGAAAAGAAGAGCAAACTAATCCCAAAGCAAGTAGAAAGAATGAAATACCAAAGATCAGGCAGAAATAAATGGAACTGAGAACAGCAACAACAAAAAAATAGAAAGAATTAACAAAACCAAAAGTTGGTTCTTCGAGAAGATTAACAAAACCGAGAAACCCTTACCTAGACTGACCAAGAAAAATAGACAGAAGATGGAAATAAATGAAATAAAAAAGGAAAATGGGGACATTACTACTGACCCCAAAGAAGCAAAAGAGATCTTAAGAGGATACTATGAACAACTGTATGCCAAAAAACTAGACAAAGTAGACAAATTGGAAAAATTCCTAGGAACATACAAACAACCTACACTGACTGTAGAAGAAATAGAAGACCTCAACAGTCAACAAACATCTCCCCGAAATGAAAAGGCCAGGACCAGATGCTTTCACAGTGACTTGTACCAAGCATTCAAAGATTTACTATCAATCTTACTCAAACTCTTCCAAAAAATTGAACAAGAAGGAATGCTACCAAACTCATACTATGAAGCCAATATCACCTTAATACCAAAGCCAGATAAAGATATTATGAAAAAAGAAAATTACAGACACATTTCACTGATGAATATGGATGCAAATATCCTCAATAAAATACTTGCTATATGAATCCAACAATATATTAAAAGAATTATTCATCGTGATCAAGTGGGTTTTATACCAGGCATGCAAGGCTGGTTCAACACAAGAAAATCAATCAGCATAATACACTATATTAATAAGTCAAAGAATAAAAATCACATGATCTTATCGATTGATGCAGAAAAGGCATTTGACAAAATACAACATCCCTTCTCAATAAAAATACTACAAAAGACGGGCATTGAAGGAAACTTTCCCAACATGATAAAAGCCATTTATGAAAAACCCACAGCTAACATTGTACTCAATGGTGAAAGACTGAAAGCTTTCCCACTGAGATCAGGAAGAAGACAAGGAGGCCCACTGTCACCACTGTTGTTCAATATAGTGTTAGATGTTCTAGCTAGAGCAATCAGGCAAGAAAAAGAAATAAAAGGCTTCCAAATCAGAAAGGAAGTAGTAAAACTTTCCCTATTCACAGACAATATGATCCTGTATCTGGAAAGTCCCAAAAAAGCTACAATAAAGCAGCTAGAGCCAACAAGTATTTCAAGAGAGTGTCAGGATACAAGCTCAATACACAAAAATCAGCAGTGCTTCTATACAATCATAACACACAATCTGAGGAGGAAATCAGGAAAAAATTTCCATTTACAAAAGCAACTAAAAGAATCAAGTATTTAGGAATAAACGCAACCAAGTATGTAAAGCACTTGTATTCAGAAAACTACAATGCATTGTTAAAAGAAATTTTAAAAGACCTAAATAATTGGAAGAACATTCCATGATCATGGATTGGAAGACTAAATATCATTAAGATGTCAATTCTACCCAAATTGATATATAGATTCAATGCAATCCCAGTAAAAATTCCACCAACATTTTTCAAACAAATGGAAAACACAATTATCAAATTTATTTGGAAGGGAAAGTGGTCCTAAGAGTCCAGAAACATCTTAAAAAGGAAATGTGAAATTAGAGGACTCTCACTTCTGGACTTTAATTCATATTACCTAGCTACAGTGGTAAAAACAGCATGGTAATGGCATAAAGATAGACACATAGATCATTGAAACCGAATTGATGGCTCAGAAACAAACCCTCACATCTATGGTCAAGTGATTTTTGACAAGCCTCTCAAACCCACCCAGCTGTGGCAGAACAGTCTATTAACAAATGGTGCTGGGAGAACTGGATATCCATAGCCAAAAGAAAGAAAGAGGACCCCTATCTCACATCTTATACAAAAATTAATTCAAAATGGATCAAAGACCTAAATATATAAGCAAGAACCATAAAGCTCCTAGAAGAAAATGTAGGAAAACATCTTCAAAACCTGGTGGTAGGTGGTGCATTCTTAAACTTTATACCAAAAGCACAAGCAATGAAAGAAAACATTGATAAATGGGACCTCCTCAAAATTAAACACTTTTGTGATTCAAAGGACTTCATCAAGAAGGTGAAACAGCAACCCACTCAATGGGAGAAAATATTTGGAAACCACATACCTGATAAGGGTTTGATTTCTATTCTATATAAAGAGATCATACAACTCAACAATATAAGAGCAAGCAATCCAATTAAAAAAATGGGCAAAAGATTTATATAGACATTTCTCTAAAGAGGAAATACAAATGGCCAAAAAGCATATGAAAAAATGTTCCATATCACTAGCTATTAGGGAAATGCAAATCCAAACAACAATGAAATATCATCTCACATTGCACAGAATGGCCATTATTTAAAAAACAGAAAACAATAAGTGCTGGAGAGGATGTGGAGAAATATAAAGCCTCCTTCACTATTGGTGGGATTGTAAATTGGTGCAGCTTCTGTGGAAGACAGTTTGGCAGTTCCTCAGGAAACTAAATATAGAACTGCCATATGATCCAGCCATTTCTCTACTAAGAACATATCCAGAAGAACTAAAAACTGTGACACAAACAGAGATCTGCACACTGATGTTCGTAGTGGTGTTATTCATAATTGCCAAAAGATAGAAACAACCCAAGTGTCCATCAACCAATGAATGGTTAAACAAAATGTGGTATATACATACAATGGAATACCATGCTGCAGTAAGAAGAAATGAAATTGGGACACATGATAACATGGATGCATCCTGAATATATCATACTAAGTGAAGTAAGCCAGACACAAAAGGACAAATATTGCATGGTCACATTAATATGAACTAAATATGAAGAATAAATGCATGGAGTTAAAACCTAGAGTATAGGTTATTAGGAGATAAAAGGAGGGTTGAGAAGAATTACTGATGTTTTAATGTACATAGAAGTTTTAATTAACTTGACTGAAAAAGTGTGGAAATGGATAGAGTTGATAGTAACACATTATAGTTTAGCAGCTGGTTTATAAATGGGATTGTGCCTGAAAACAGTAGTCTAGGGAGGTAAATGTCAATTGAAAGAAAGCTAGAAAATAATCTAGGGACTGAATAACACAGTGAACCCAGAGATGGATGAGAATTATAGTTAATGGTACAGATGCAAGAGTGACCTTCTGTGAGCAGGAGCAAATGTACGTCACTATTGCAGGGTAGCAGGAATGTGGAGAAGCATGGGAAAAATACAATTGGTGCGGCCTATGGACTGGCAATACTGTAATATTCTTGCATCAATGCAAAGATGTATTTTTTTATAATGGTGGAGGGGTATGGAAAAAGTGTGCTAAATGTATGCTATAGACCATGGTTGTTGGTAAAAGTCTGATGATATTATCTCATAATCTGTAACAAATATTCCACCATAGTGTGGTATGTTGTTGAAGGGGTATTGTGTGGGAATTCTACACATGTGCATGATTGTTTTGTAAGTTCACAACGTCTGTAATAAAAATATATTTAAAAAAATAATAGAGTGGGCTGGGGGAAAAATACACCAAATGTAAGATGTGGACTATAGTTATTAGTATTATTTTGACGACACTCTTGCATAGTTTGTAACAAGTGTTTCACAACAATGCAAGGTGTTGGTGGAAGTGTGATGTGTGGGAAGCTTGTATGATAGTTATGCATGCTTATTTTGTAAGTTCACAACTTTTACTGTACACTTATTGTTTATGTATGTTCATATATGAATGATATTGTATTAGTCAGCCAAAGGGGTGCTAATGTGAAATACCAAAAATGGGTTGGTCTTTACAAAGGGTATTTATTTGGGGTGGAAGTCCACAGATACCAGGCCATAAAGCGTTATGTTTCTTCTCTCACCACAGTCCATTGCCTCATTGTTAGAGCAAGACAGCTGCTGGCATTTGCCAGGGTTCAGGCTTCTGGGGTTCCTCTCTTCCCGGGGCTGCATTTCTTCCCAGGGCTGCGTTTCTCTCCGGGTTTTGCTCCTGTTTCCTCCACAAGATCAGCTGTAGACGATAAGGTGAACGGCTTGCTTCTCTTCTCCTGGGGCCTTCTTTCCAACATCAAAACTGCTTCTCAAAAGACTGCTTCTCAAAACTGTTCTTGCCATGCCTTTTATATTTGATTCCCCACCCACCAAGGGGTGGAGCTCAACGCCCTAATCATAACCTAATCATGCCCAGATTAACAGATCAGTTTACAAGCATGATCCAATTATATTTTTGGAATTCATAATTACATCAAATTGGCCAACGGTTACAGATATAATTCAATAAAAAGTATATTTTAAAAAAAGGGATATATGTTCAGTTTGTTACTGAAAAAGATCACAGACTACAACATGAAGAACCAGATAGAAGAACAATAGCAGACCAAGGTACACCAATACAGTGAGTCCCCATCTAAAATAAAGATTGAGATTAGCATACCCCCTTCTCTTTCCTTTATTCTTTTTTGTGGGCTTTTTATCAGGACCCTTCTCATCCCAGAGACCAGATTCCTACATGCTAAGATATCCTGTATGCTTTTTTATTTTTAATTCTTTGAAATGTTTTCTATGTGCCAAGACTGGTTGTAGGTACAGTTTCTCTTGCACAGTTGGTGAATTTGTGGATAAATATGACTGCCAAAGAAGATTTAAATAGCAACCTGAAATTCAGGTTCCTTTTGAAAGGCATGAACTTCTAAAAGAGGTTAACTCCAAGATTTGAGCAATAAGAATATGCTTAGGCACCTATATCTTACATGATTTTGTAGGCTTTTTCCTTCCCTCTTTCTGTCTTCATTTTTTTTCTGTGTTAAATGGAAGTAGCTACAAAAACTTCCATGAAGTGTTAGTTATTAAATTATCACAAGTTGCAAAGATGGCCATATTTATTTGCTACAGACTGCAGAAGACATTTTCAAGGCCGTATCTATTAAAAGGATTTTGTTCCATAAATTGTGTGTAAAACATGGCAGTATCAAATCAGAAATTCCCTCTTAGCCTATGTCCCCTAATCTACCATCATCCCTTTATGAAGTTGTCAGCCAAAAGTAACATTGCTAAAAGAATACTGGTAAAAAATGGCCCTCACTCTCACTTAAAAAAAAAAGTTTGATGTTATTTCTCTGTCCGGTAAAGGAAGGAAAACTATTTGAGTAAAAGGCATTTGAGGCTTTAATAATCAACATGAAGAGAATACATTGGAAGACAATATGATATAAACTTGAAAATATTAAAAGAAAATAAATTATCAAGGTTAATACAATTCGTTTTACCCAACACACAGTTACAGAGCTCAGTCAGCCATTCTTAATTTAAATGGTTTTACTTTCATTTAATTTCATAGATTCAACGTTAAGAACAGTAATCGCTCCTCTCCATTATTCCTTCACTGCTGCAATTTGTGACACTAATGTTTTAATGCTGGGGCCAGCTTGCCCACTCCCAGAGAGCTAGATTTTACATTTGTCATACTAGCAATAATGTTAATGGAATCTAAGCCCATGACTTGACCTCAGTTTTCCACTTATAAAATAGAAACAGGGGCTTTGGCTCAATATTTATTTGGTGGTAACAGGTTATTGCCGGGGCAATATTATTAATATTATCGTATCAGTAAAGTTCAAGGCATAATGAATCTTTGAAAGATAAGGATGCCTGGCAATGTGTCACTCATTTCAAAGTCTAGACTTAAGAAATAATTATATTTTTTATTTCTTTCAATAACCATGAAAAACTCAACAATGTTTCACTGGATTGTATAGAAAATGGACTATCAGAAAAACTCAGTACACCAGCCAGAGCCATAGAAAGACCATGGTGCCAGAGAGGCTAAGACTGAAATCCCAGAATAACCTAAACAGCTAACTTTTTCAAATTTCCATGAAAAGATACTTTGTAGCATGTCATTTAATAAAGGACTTGTAGAAACTGAGGACATCTAGAGCATATTCATTTGGAAATATATTTCAGTCTCATAGTGATGTTGACTTTCTTGCTTTCTTGATATAAATATATACCAAGACACCTTCTGCATTTATTTGAGGGTTTGAGTCAGTTGCATGTGACTGTAGAAATGTCATCACATCAACGACTGCAAAAAATTCTCTAATAATAATGATTATAATATTAAAAACATACTTACTCTGAGCTCAGCACATTAAGTAACTTCACCATCATTCTAAATGTTTTACCTCCATTGCTTCATTTAATCTTGAGGTAGGTACTGTTATTAGCACCCTTTCAGAGTGAAGAAGACTGGGCCTTGGAGAACTTAGTTTTGTTCAGAAGCATTAAGTAAGAGATAAATTAGGATTTTAACTCAAGTTGTCCAGGTCTAGAATTCTTACTCTTAAGTATCCTTTATTTTTAACATATATAATATGATGCAATTGTAGAATATTAGGTTCAAATATACACACATACACTCTGTGATAAAAACCTCTGTTGAGCCAGATTTTCATTTTCAATTAAGATAAATTACTGGGGTGGGGGGAAGGAAGTATCTTCCTTAGCATTATCTCTAACTTCTCTCCAGGTTTGTTTCTCAAAATCAGATTTACACAAAGTGAAGTCCTTCCAAAAAATTTATCTTAAAAATAGAAATTCCTAAGAAGAAATATCTGTATAAATGCTTATTCTTTAACATAAATTTTAATTTTTAACCAGTATTTTCTAAAGATGCATTCACAGCAATTTTCCTCAAAGTGATCTACTACAGCAATGGTATTAAAAATAATAATAGGAACAGAAAGACTGTTTTTCATTTACTTGGAACACTAAGTAATTATTTCATTCTGTTATTCCAAATCTACTCAGTAAGTTAAAATAGACTCAACTTGATGAAGTATGTAAATAGAAATTCTTAAGTTTGTAATTTGAATGATTGCTTTCTCCCATAAGCTGCTTAGGGAATTTTTTCATTTGTAAATCTAAAACATTTCACTACCCAAATACAGCATCAACAGAACTTGTCATACAATCCTTTGTTTATTAATCATCTTCTACTGATAATCTAAATGATTATTAGTTTTGCCTCAATGAATTCTTTACTCCTCTAATGCATATTTATTTTAATCCTTGTTACATATTCTGATTTGTCATAATTTGAGAAGTAGAATTGAGGAAAAATCCTTTCAAAAAACTTAAGTGATTAAGGCAAAAAAAAAAGGCATTTAAAATGTAAGAGAAATTGCAAGAATAATATATTTTTCACCAAGGCCAGATGTTATATATAACAGAGAAATGCCTGTGTATTTTACAGTCACTAATCAAAAATCATAATTTGAAAGCAAAATTCACCTAGATCATTTCATTTTAATTAGACAAACCTGTTCATTTTCTTAATAAATATGAAACTTTCACAAATTATGATAAATTATAATAAAAATTATCTAGTTAGTAAGGCAAGATATTTTTCAACAGCTTACATTTCAAGCAAATGGAATTTCAGAAAAGATTGGAGTAAACAAGATATCCAGGAAATATATTTTATTAAAGGTTTTTCAAAAAGTCACTGTTGTTATTTTTTAAAGGAATGTGATTGGATAGATGGACCTAGACAATGCTCAGATAGATATAAATTCAGAGTTTGGCAAACCATCATTTTCATTTTAGAGTAAACTAGCCTAGTATGTATTGCTAAATCAGCTCTTAGCTCCTTAATTTTCACCACACCTTTTATCAGTGTAGACTCATTTGCTATTCTTGTCATCTCTCCAGTCCAACTCTGCACTGCTTTCTATTTTTCTATTCATGCTTGTAGCAATCCATCTTCCTCTTTTCTACATCCAGTTTATTTTTATTTTCATTTGACAAGGAAAAGTCTCTTCACAAAATCAAATTTTCTATGGTTCTTGTCAGAGCCAAGGCCTAGCCTTTTTTTTTTATCTGAAAGAAGACTAAAGTTTGAGAAACTATAGTGTAGAATGAAAACAAAATGAGCAAAAATTTTTTAAATGCTTAGAAATCCTCTATTTTAGTGCCAAGACCTAACTTCTTTTATTATTATTATTATTATTATTATTATTGTGAAAGATTAAACTATGAGAAGCAGAGGTGAAGAATGAAAAAATATTAAGCAAAATTTAAAAAAAATGTCTGGAAATCCTGTTTTCAAGTTAAGTACTTGCTTGGCTAATACAATTGCATTGGCCTATTTAATTGAAACTATGATTCTCTGGAGCAAGGACCAAGTCCTGCAGTAATTTTTATAAAGTGCCAGGCTCACAAAGCACTCAACAAACAGTAGTAATGACTTTTGAAGTCTTTTCATCTCTAGTATTTGACAGAATTCTTTCCATTGCTATTATTTGCTTGAATGATTTCCTGAGTTTGGAAGGATGCATTGAAAGTACTGTATTTTCCATATTCTAATTGCCATCTCATATCATGTATTAAGATACTCAAGAGAATATGAGTATGAACATTAAAATGCTTTCAATTTATCCTTTTTCACTCAATGAAATCATTCAGGTAAAGTTTGATAATGGAAAGAATTCTGGGGACTGGTGGCCTCTGTTGATTAGGTCATAGGAGTGAAGAAGTAAAAGTCCTGTCCTGAAAACTAGCTTTGCTTGTCCCAAGCCACTGGTTGTGCCCAAATCACAGGCAGATGCCTAACACACACCTCCATTAGTCAAAAGGGTAAGTGAGCATCAGACTGTGAACAGATTTGCAAAATTGGTCATCACTATTGAGAAAACTCTTTGGTGTGCATGCACTACTAATGGTGAGTGAATAGCATCTGCTTCATTAATGAAGAAGAGCTGGGTTGTTAGCTTTCTGGTATAGTTTAAACAGAGCAGTGCTAATGTCCCTGCTATATTAAGAAGACTTACATAATAGCAAACATTAAGGACATAAATAAATGACATGTTTCAATATTAAAGACTTATATACCTTTAAATGAAAAAGCACTTTTTTTGTTATAACCAATAGGAACACCCATCTGAAATTGATACTCAATGGTCAAATTGTTCAATAAAGTTTTGACAATCTGATAAGTATGTGTCTTGGTGTAGGCCTGTTAGGATTTACTATTTAGGGTGTGCTGCACTTCCTGGACATGTACATCCATGTACCTCATAAGAGTTGGGAAATTTCAGCCATTATTTCCTCCAACACTCCTTCTGCCCCCTTTCCCTTCTTTTCTCCCTCTGAGATGCCTATAATGTGTATGTTTGTGTGTTTCATGTTGTCATTCAAATCTGTGTGCCTGCTGAATTTTTTCTATCTTTTTATCTATCTGTTCTACTCTCTGTGCAATTTCAGATGTTCTATCTTTGATGTCACTAATTCTTTCCTCTGCCTGTTCAAATCTACTGTTATGTGCTTCCAGCATTTAATTTCTTGTATTGTGCCTTTCATCACCATCAAATCTGTAATCTTCTAATGTGTATTTAAAATTTCTTCTGTATGTTCCCCCAGTGTCTTCTTATTATAATATCTTTTATCTCTTCTATCACTCCATTAACTTGATTTATGATATTTGTTTGGACATCCTTGATTAGTTGTTCCACATTCTGCATCTCCTGTTTTTTAGTTTGTTCATCAGACTGGGCCATGTCTTCCTGTTTCTTAGAATGGCTTGTAATTTTTCACTGGTGTCTAGGCATCTGTTTATCTTGATGGGCTTATTCAGAAAGTTAGCTTCTCTTTCTACTCTAGAGTTTTATTTCACTTTGTTTTGTGTTAAGGACCCTCTTTGACACCTGATTCCACTTATTCTATATCCATTTAGTTGTCCATGTTTGCCTCCCCCCAAAATTAAGACCATATAAGAGGAAAGAAAGAAGAAAAGAAAAAGAATTTTTTTAAAAAAGGATGGAAAAGGAACTATAAAAAAGCCAGGAAAAATAATAAGTAATAAGAGTGAAAAATCATAAAAAATATAAAAGAATAAAAATAAAGAAGGTAGAATTTTTTTAAAAAAGGAAAAGAAACAGGAAAAAATAAAATAAAAGACTGGAAAGATGAGAAGAGAAGAAAGAAAATGAAGACAAAACAAGAGAAGGTGTTACAAAAGCAATGGAAGAGGGAAAAATGAAAGAAAGAAAAGAAATAAAGAAAATGAAAATAAAAAGAAAAAATGAAAAAAGAAGAAAAATAAGGGGGGTGGACATTAAAAGCAGGCCCCCCTCTCAGACCACTAGCAACCGTCTCAGGCTTCCAGTGCTCACCAATCAATAATCCTGCAACCTCTCTCCGCAGGTAAAGTACCCAGATGTAGGGGGAAAAAGAAAAGAATAAAGTAAAATAAAAGATAAAAAAAAAAAAAAAACTTTAACAAATTTCAGTCTAAGTTCCCTGTTCTGAGGCTGCTTGTCCCACAACTTTGCCCTCCCCAGGTAGCCAACTGGGTGTCTGGCAGCCATCTGGATGCCTCTCTGGCTCCATTCTCTTCCAGCTGGTTGGTTGTCTGAGGGCTCCCTCTGCCTGCCCCCTTTCCCTCATGTCAGTTGGGTTTCTGAATACTTGCCTGCTGCCTCTCCAAGACTCCAGGCTGTTAGGTGCCTGTCAGCACACACCCTCACTGATCCAGTTCCTCTCTCTCCGGGTGGGTGGCATGACTGTCCACCTGATCAGCTCCACCCTCCCCTCTCCCTGGAGCTACTTCAGCACCTTTTCCAGGAACCAGCTAAGATCTGGTCTGGCCCGCCCTATCTCCCCTCCCTCTCTATACCTCTCCCTCCCTGAGCAGGCTGGGTACTGGTCCCCACACCTGTTTGCCACACAGTTCCCCCACCTCAAGAGCCTGCTGGGCACCAGACCATGGTCTCCTGGTGGCTTTCCTCACTCTCAGAGCCATCTGAGCACTGATCTTCCAGCCAAATCATTCCCTGTTTTCTCTCTCCCTCTGAGCTTGCTGTGCGCTGACTTGCCTACCGTTTCTCCTTTGGCTTCCCTCTCCCTGGGCCAACTGGCTGCCCTCTCTGAAGGCCCCTGCAGTCGGGTGGCTTCCCTTCTGCCAGGTAAACCTGCCTACCTTCCCACAGTTTCTAGAGGAGGAGTGCAGCCTGCTATTCCCTACTCTGCCATCTTGGTTCCCCCCTCAAAAAAGTTTTGTTGTTTGTATTGTCAGCTGTTTGTTAAAAAACTCTACCCTATGGTCATGGTATATGCGTTTCATAGATAAATATATCGTGTGCTGGGTATTCGATAATTTTTTATGCAAATAAGGCATACTATCCTCTCTCAGGAATATCATAGTCCAGTTTTATAATCAAGTAACATTGTTTCTCACTGGGGCCTCAGTACCCAGTTCAATGCTTGACATAGAGACAGCTCACAGAAAATACTTGTGCAATTGCACTGAAGCCACTGAAGCACCCTCATCAACAAGGCCATTGTACATACATGAGCTGCGTGCTGGTGCTTCTTTGTAGTACTGGATTTGTATAGACTCAAATGAAAAAAAGTAAGATATAGTGAAAGGATGACAAAGTCAAATTCCTGTGGAGTTATAAATGTAAAATAAATAAGCAATGCAGAGAGAATATAAAATATTAGGGAATAATGGACAATGGCCAATTGGAAAGCACAATCTCTGTAACAGGGACACCACTACTTTACTTTAGTCAAGTACTGCCAAGTAGACTTGTGGGCTCAATATTGCCAAATGATCTGATTTCTGAGACCACCTGGAAATCCAGATTTTTAATATGAAATCTCATAATGCTAAAGTTTGGAAACAAACTAAAAATATTTCCAAATCTGTACAAGGGCCAAATAAAATGCCTCTGCTTGTTGGAGCTAGACACTGAACCACAAGTTTATGATCTCTTGTGAATTGCTAAGAAAGTGCAGTAAGTTATGAAGATCTGGGCCCTGAAAAAACTTATACTCCTCATATTTCAATTTCTTATGTAAAATGAGAATTTGATTACATTATTTGTAATATTCCTTTCTGCTATAAAAACATCTTTTTGCAGCATACCAAAAGATGTATGAAATAGAGACAGGTCATAGGATAAGGATGTTTACACAGATAGCTTCTGGAACAATTCAGAAATACACTGTGGTGGATATTATAGAGAGAAGCAGGAGAAAGTTATGGGGGAAAAGGAAAAGAGTAAATTGGATGCCATTATACAAGAAGATTCTGTGGTAAGTATTCACAAAACATGACTGAAGTCTGTTTGCCTGTGGCAAGAGTAAATTTATATGACCAGTGACAGAAAAGATAAGATTACTCAGAAGGCTGGTGAGGAGTCTGTTTTGGTCATTAGACTTTAGAAGAAGAAGGTCAGAGGATTTATTTTGAAGAGGTTTAGGGAATCAGCGATGAAGCTCAATAGAAGGAGATATATTATCCAAAAAAGAAGTAGGAGGGGAAAGTTAAGAAGAGGATTGTTAGAAATGCTAGAGCCAAAGGAAGCGTTTTAGTTATGGGACAAGAAAAGTCTTATTTAGAAAAAATGTCTACAAAATAAATCAGAGAGAGAGCAAAAACAACAAGAGCTGGCTAAGGGATTTTAAAAGACTCACTTAAAGTTAGCAAGCCTATAAAAATAGCCTAGCTTGGCTGTTCTTTAATTTAAAAAAGTTTTTTTGACAAATCTACAATATTTTTCCCCAAACATGATCATTCCTTATACATACACAAAATATGTCAGATTTTTTTCTTTTTCATTCAGAACTAATCATAACTGAGAACAAGTAACAAATTCCCTTCCTACTGACATGTTTTATTTACACTGATCTTCTCTAATTTTGAATTACAAATGAAAAAACAGACAATTGCAAAGATAAATTAGCATTGTATTTGAGGATTAACAAATAAGAACATTCTGGATCGGTAAAAAAATACAGCTTTGTATTGCAGAGGAGGAGATGTCCCAAAAAAGGATAAGGTAAGCTCTGTTAATTAATTCACACTATGATAATAATAATGCACTATAATAATAATAATGCACTATACCAGAAATGGATTGGCTTTTACAATTGGAAGTTATTAGGTTAAAAGCTTACAATTACAAGGCTGTGAAAATGTCCAAATCAAGGCATCATCAGAGATGCTGTCTGACTGAAGGTTGGCTGCTGGTGATCCTAGTCTCCTGCCACATGGCAACGCACAGTGATGGCTCCACCTTCTCCTCCAGTCTCACATTCTCTCTGAACTCAGCTGTGGGTGATCAGGCACATGGCAGGGCATAATGGCTCATCTCTCCTGACTTCTTTCTGTCTCAGCAGGTTTTTTTCCTGGGTCTGCAACTTTTATTCTTCCATTTACAAAGGACTCCAGTAAAAGGATTAAGACCCACCATGGGCTATGCCCTAATGGAGCAATCTAATCAAATGGCCCATAATAGACCTAATCCAATCAAAGGTTCACAAGAGGTTCAATTCAAGAACATAATTTTCTGGGGTACACATAAAAGACTCAACCAACAAATTGCTAAAAGTTTCATCAATGTTATCTCTTCTATAACTGACAAAAATTTTCTGAGAATCATGGTATTTTAAAGAAGAGAAAACTGAAGAACAGTATGTTTAAATAACCCAACTAAAGTCTAGCGAGGGACTGAGCCAGAATTTTAATCCAGATTAGTTGAACATTAAATTCTCTATGCATCATTGTTCCACTGTGTTATCTGCCTCCAAGTGAGGAAGAGAAACCATTATTCCAATTCTCAAAATGTTCTGTATAAAAACGGCTTTAGGGCTTTGTGCTTGCTGTCCTCTCTTCCTGAAATGTCAACCCTCAAAACCCCAATTGACTGTCTTCTTTCCATCATTCCAGTGACAATTCAATTGTCCTCTTCTCTAAGAGAACTTCTCTAGCTGAGCAATGCAAAGTGGCTCCCCTATTCCAGTCACTCTCTATTCCATAGCACTTATATTTATCCCTCAGAACTTTCACTACTTTACTTTAATGAATTTAAGAAAATTTCTCTATAATCTATCTTCTTCCTCTAGAATATAAACTGTTTAACAGCAGATTTCTTATCCTTGTTGCTGATCCTTGTAAAGCTAGCACTTTAAATTATACCTTTCTTATAGTAGGCAATTAATAAATTTGTGTTGAATTCCTGAATTCAACATTAATCTCTTTCAACATTTTTGGGTAATGTATAACTAACTGATCATTTTGTGACATTTAGAAAAAAAGGATTACAGCCTACGATGTCAGATACTCAGTTCCTATGGAATTAAGTAAAAATTACTAAATAGTGTATATAAAACCCTTGATGAGCTTCATTTCCATCCATCATCACCTCTCCTACCAAGAAAACCCCACAATCATGAGCTGAGAGATACAACCCCCCATGGGTTTATTCACTTCCCCAACTACCCCCATGGCCTTTCATTCTTAGTGTCTTGTGCTTGTCCCTCTTCCCGAAATGTCCTATTCCCCTTCAGCTGGAAAAGTTCCACTGATTCATGCCAACAAGTTCAGTTCTTCTTCTTTTCTTCCCAAGAACGTTGCTCTCATTTCAAGTGCTGCCCTTACTACCTTACAGTTAATACTTCCTGTCATATCCATCCTCCCACTAGATACTGAGATCCTCAAAGGCTAAAGCCATAAAATAAGCAACTTGAAAATGCTCAATTTTACTGTGTCATATCATTCTTGGTGTCTGATTCATTTCTTCGACATTTCAGACCGAACTAATCACCAAGAATGGCAAACCAGCACTGACAGTTATGATAGCATTTCTAGTTCCTTATATC
Organism: Cabassous unicinctus; assembly: GCA_029593785.1. Taxonomy (NCBI): domain Eukaryota; kingdom Metazoa; phylum Chordata; class Mammalia; order Cingulata; family Chlamyphoridae; genus Cabassous; species Cabassous unicinctus. The sequence goes on from JAQZBX010009484.1 coordinate 31,477, forward strand.
TAACATTAATTTAAAATTTTCTGATTATTTTTTATCCATTTTTTTTTTTTTTTTAAGATACAAGGATTGTTATAATTAGGGTGAAATAAAAAGAGTCAATACCAATGTCCAAATAACATTCATGTCCTGGGAAAATCATGGAATTTCCGGAAGCCCTTGATGTATGCCACAACTTAGGAAGTAAAATTGCAATAGCCCTAAAATGTCGTAAAGCCTAATTCAGGGCGACCTTAGTCTTCATTTTAAATTCTATTTAACTGAACATGCAGGTGTATGCGTATGTGTGTACAGTATGTATATCAATTTTCTATTTGTACTAATTGATCTTACTACTTTAGAAGAGGTTGTCCACTCCCCTAAAATGTCTTTAAGATCAATCTTATCTGTGGCTAATACTCTTCCTTTCACTTTATCTTAAAAGAATTAGAGTGACCCCTATTGTCCAAGTTGATAAGTAGATACATTCTTCAGTTTCCCTAGGGAATTTTCATATTCAAATTGTAACTTATTGCTTATAATTTTTAATCAAAGGCAGAACCCTTGACCTTAAACCCATTATTAAAATAGTACAAAAAGGAACATTTGATGAAAGTTTTCCTCCAATACAAATGTAGGCCCCTAATTTAGCCTTACTGCATATTCTGCTATTCCCAGCATAGCAAGCATTTTTTTTTTTTTTGCATGTGTGTGTAAAATTATAATAAACAAAGAAAAGAGGACCTGAGGTGAAATGTCAACTTGACAGTAAAATAGCCATTTGAACAATTGCAATTGATTTTGAATGTAAAAGAAATGCAGAAAGATCTGAATACAAGATTGTCTAAAATCAAGATTTCAGTAATTCTCTCTTTTAAAGGCTAAATTAGAAGTACTGGCTTCCTTTCACAATTTTTCAATTTTAATGGGCATTAAAAGTTAATAGCTAGCTTGGCTGTAGGTAATAAAGATTTCTGTCATTTGTTGAAGTAGTACAAATCAATATAAAAGCTAGAGACTACAGTCACAACAAAGACCCCAGTATGGGGCTACCAAGAAAGATGACATCTCAAATTTTCACAGAAAAAATTATAAAAGAAGCTGTTCTTTGAACTACTAGAAATCCATTCTACCTTTTTAGATAATGTACCTTAATTGGATTTTTTTTTTTTTTTTTAAAAAGCACCTTTGGAGACCTTAAGAATTTTTTGGTACCACTTGGGTTTTAGTATTGAATATATCTTTTTGCAAGAGTTAATGTGCCACATTGACATGTATTAAATATTAAAATACTTTGAAACTTTTTTAACCATTTCAGCTGAAATGAGTTATAAATGGAAACAAATGGGATACACATTTAAAATATTTCTCTAGAAATCCATGCCTGCATCCATGGAATCAATAAAGGCTTCACTATTCTGCAAATGAAATTAATATTGTATGATAAAAAATGATTGTCTCAATTGTAAAGTAACTTTGCTTTGGAGATGATTCTTTGTTTAGAGTTTTCCCTTAAGATAGCTACACCCAAACTTCGGTGACAGTTTAACAAACCATGATAATGAGATAAAATATAGGTATAGGTAAACCCTTAACATATAATATAACATCTCAGGTTAATCCATGTAACAACCTCCCTAAATAAATAATTGATTTGATCCATTCTGTCCCTTCATCTTTGACCATGATATTTAAGGATCAACATTGTGTCAGAGGATACTTCTGAAAAATCCATTTCACCATTAACAGTGCTAAATAAGGGTTTGGCCACAATTAACAGGGCTAAATAAGGGTTTGGAAGATTGGGAAATGTATAGTTTTAAGAAAAAAAGGTTAAAGAAGTAAGGAGGTGCAGAACAATAGAGATATTAATGTACTCTATATTACTGTTAAAAAATACATTTGTTCAGCATGCTTTATATGGTTTCTGTTTAGATTATATTGATTGTTATAAATACAATATCATACAATTCTTTTTCTTCTTACCATAACTAAATAATTAAAGACCTGCCATAAAGAAAAATGCCAATTCCTCAAATTTAGGACAGTTTTGATTTTACACCAATACATAAAATTAAAACAATTTTTCTGCTTAACAATACATATTTTAGATAGGGGGACATTAGTAGCAAATAATATAATATTTCATAAAACTTATCAAATTCTTGTGTTAAACTTCGTATCCATAAAATCAGGATTGAGAACAGTAAATTCACACTTGCTCTCAGCATAAACTTCAGTTAAAAAAAATTTAAAAATTCCACAGACAATATACCATCTGTCTCCTAAACCACGTGAAAAGAAAAGCTTTGAAAATCCAGCCGCTGCTAATGTGACATGTTGAAACATTAATCACCCCCTAAGGCCAATATAATTGTAGCTCCATGTTAATTACCTAACAATTAACAGCAGTAATTTCCAAGGGGCAATCAATGAATTAGCTTGTGATTTTCCCACAGATTTCAGTCCCACACTGCCAATCTGAATGCATTTCAAACTCCTCACCATGGCTCATCAATGACACTTCTGGTGTATGAAATAAAAATTCATTTGCACCCTTACTAATTAGGATCAAATATATCCCTATGTGTATTGCAAACTCTATTCACTAGCACAAAATTTCTGCCACAGGCATTTTTCCTCATTTAACAATTCATTTTCTATTAAATTAGAAGGTCACCTAGCAGGAAAATGTACTAATCAAGATTTTATCACTAACGAATTAAAGGTTTTTAATAAGCAAGTTTAATTAAGTTATCTTAACAAGTGATAACAGCTATTTACAACTTATCCAGATATGTGCAGTGCACTGGAGCATGGAAAGTTTGAAATCATATTCCTTGAATTAATAGATGCTACATATTCTATACACAGATGGAAGTAGATCTGGCACATCTATATACAATTAAAGAGATTCCAATATAGCGATTTCTGTTTGTTTTAGTGGTGGGGATGGGAGAAGTCTTGTTCCAAGTACATTTTAAAATCATAAACATATGATTTTAATGGAATGTGGTATGGCACCCGCGACTTCCTTCCAAAAAACTTGCTCTCTTCAAAAAGTGAAAATGGAACAGGTATGTAGTTTACATATTCATCTATTCATTTAGAATTCCTATTGAATTTACTAACACTTTGTTTTTGCCTTTATTGTTGTTGTGCACATATACAAATCATCTGCTCATTAAAAATATCTATTCTTTTGAAATTAGTGGTGAAGAGAGAACAGGGAAAAGATTATCAATTATCAATGGCAAAGTTCCAACCTGACAACAATAGGCCATTCTGTGATTCCATAATTGGATGGTGCTTCCTTTAAAAGATTCATCCATGAGATTTATCAATTTGTGATTCATTTTTATTCATTCATGAGCAGAAAATCTCTCTAAATATTATGTCAAATATTAATTCCATGTTGGTAAAATCACAAATATATATTTCATGTCATTTCATGTTATCTTGAATCTGTGTAAGGTGTATGTCATTTCATGTTATCTTGAAATTTGTGGGAGGTGTATATAAGAGTATAAAGTCTCCTTGTTTTAAAGGTGGAGAGGAGAAGGAAATAAAGGCATAGAATTACCAGGAACAAAAGCAAGCCCCCTTTTCTGTACTCAATCTGTGATGATTACTAATGACAAAACACATTTGGGTACTGTTAATCTAAGAAAACTCATACAATGTGACCCTAATATTATGAGATACAGATACTTTTACTCTCAAATAACCTTTTCTTTGCACAATACTTAACACAGAGTATGACTAAATCTTGTTACCAGGCATCCATCATAAAATCATGGATTTTTTTAATTCAAAAGGACCTTAAAAGGTTAACTTTAAAATAAGACAACTGAAGTTAACTGATGTAACGCTTAAGTGATATAAAGTTTAAATGATGTAAAATGATCTATTTATGGTCACACAACCAGCTAATAGCAGACAGATTTAATGACCTATTAGGCCTATGCCCTTTACACCACATCTTGCTGCCACACTATTAGGAATGTCATTATTTTAGTCATTAATGTCATATTTAGCAGTAATTAATATATTTTATAAAGAATTTGGGGAGTTAGGTTCCTTCTTCTCTGACCTAGTCATTCTTCATCACCACTAACTGTTAAGTGGTAGTATAAAAAACACAAGAATAGCTCTTTAGTCATACATAATAATAAATGTCCATGAAAGCCTCATTGCTGCCTTTGAATGCACCCTATAAACTGGCTTTGATTCCCTATTATCCATCTGTATTTCCTGCTCTCCCTAAGAGTTTCATGTACAGGCAAGCCTTGGAGCTTCCAAGTTAAACTTTCCGCAAAACACACAAATCAGTTATTGAGATTGCCAGATCTACAAGAGGCCATTCTTTCTTTTTAAATTTTTAACTATCTTTTTACAAATAGTTTTGATGGTGATAACATTTCATAACCATTCCTACATGTATGCTTTAATTCCATTATTCCACTACAATTTTTCCCCTCGTCCTAATTAAATCCAACAAATTCTCAAGACTCACACCCCCCATGAAATTTAGCTTCACTTCTCTACACTTCTTCTATCTTCTTTTCTTAAACACTTATAGGACTTTTATTGTGGTATTGCAGTTTTGTTTAAGCTGTTTTCTCTTATTTTATATTAATGTAGTAATTGATTTATATATCTTAGCTCAATATCAGTTCTTCAAAAAGGCTTTACCTGATCAAGCAATCTGAAAAAATGCCTGGCCCAAATCACTACAAATTACCTCATCCTCTTTTGTTATTTTCATTACATTCATCATTGTATGATATCATCTTGTTTATTTATTTACCTATTTACTTAATCCCTTCTACCTCTATAATGTAAATTCCAAGATAAATAGATTTTGTCTATTTTGCTGCTGTAACCCCAAGATCTGGAACAGTACATATGAAAAAAGTAGGCATTTGATACATATCTGAGGTATATTGGATGAAATTGAATGGTTACTATTTAATTCTCTAGACTGTCAAATTTGGCATTGTAGAGTGGAAAGAATATGACTGGCTTGGCTTCAAATCCTGACTCTGCCATTCATTCGTACTTTTATTTACTCAACAAATGCTTATTTAGTGTCTATCATGTAATAACAGGCATAAGTACTGAGATGGGTGCTGATGATAAGAGGGCGAGCAAGAAGTCACATGGTCCCTGCCCACATAGAACTCTCCCAAGGGAGACACATATTAATCAAATAATCCCCAAAACAAGTGGAAGATTGTGGCTCTGACAAGTTCCATGAAAACTAGGTATGCACAGTGAGAGTAAGAACATATTAATAGAGAAAACCTAATCAAGGCCTCAGAGAAGGCAACTGAGCTGAAGGATGACCTGAAGGATGAAGTAGGCATTATCCCTGAAAAAGGGAACAGGAGCTGTTTTATGGTGCTAGGAGGGAAAATACACAATATTTATGAAAAACTGAAAGAGGGTAACAGAGACTAAAAGGAAAACAGTAGAGCAGAGGGTCCACACAGCTAGATGGGGGTCTGGCCCTCCAAGAATGTGTGGACCTCTTGAGTAATTTGATCCTTACCCTAATAGCAATGGAAAATAATGGAAAAGTTTTAAGCAGAGACTATAGCATAATCAGATTTGCCATTTGAATATAACACTCTTAGTGCATAGTGGGAAATGGTTAGCAGAAGATCAAAGTAAATGCAGATAGATCACTGAGGATTTCAATATTCCAGATTAGAGGTGATAACATCTTGGGTTAGAGAGATGTAGTAGAGAGATAAAGAATGAACAGATTTCAGTGACTCCTAACAGCGAAAATTAACAGGGCCTGGTGATGCAGGTGGTGACAAGAGAAAGAGTAGCATCAGGAATGACGCTCAGATTTGACTACAGGCCAAATGGTGGGGCCAATCTTTCAGATGTGAAAGTAGAACAGTTATGTGTGTGTGGAGGGAGGGAAGGAAAGGGAAGATGTTTTCAGGAGAAAACCAAAACAGTTTGGGTTTGAGCTATTACGTTTGCTGTGTCCTTGAAAAAGCTAAACAGGCTAACAATTTGGCCTTTGACTATATGTGTCTGGCATGCTGAGGAAGTGACTGAATCGAAAACATACATGAAACCCTGATATGCATGAGATCAGCTATGGCAGAGAGTGTGTATCTAAAAGAGGATGTAGGTACAAACTTTTGAGTTGCCCCTAACAGGTGGCCTTTGCTTGCTTATTTGTCTGTCTCCCCCTGGACTGTGAGCACTGGGAGTCAGGAGCATGTCTATTTGGTTTTATTGTATTCACAGTATCTTCTGATTGAAACATGGCAAACACTTAATATTGAAATAATGAATAAGTAAACAACCTTGGGTCAATTAGCTAATCTCTTTGAGACTTGGTTTTCTCATTTGTAAAAATCAAACATCAACACATATTTTACAAGGGTATTCTGAAGGTAACATAAAAAGACAGATTTATATGCATTTTAAAGAAACACAATTTAAAATAAATTAAAATACAATATAATTTTAGAAGTAATTTAGCATCTCTGCTAAATGAAAGAGATTTTCACAACTCTTACCTTAACTGACTTTCTCTTTTGGTTAGAAAACTTTTGTTTCATTTGATGTTACTATAATGACATGAGATTTATTTCTTATATATTAAATTATGTCTTCTACCATTTAGAAAGCATGTCAAAATTGGCAAATGATAAAAAATAAATAAAAATTCAATGTACAAAAGAAAGTATGAGATATTATTTTAGACAATTTCCAGATTTAAAAATCTCTTCCAAGAGAATAGTGATAGGTTATATTTAGAAGGCAGAGCAAGAAAATATGTATTCTTGATGAATCAAAAAGCAGGTAGAAGCACTTTCTAAGGAAACACAAAGAAAAAGTTTTAAAATGGGTTGAAGAGTCTTCTGCTTGAGAGTATAATAAAAATAACAAATGCCTTAATAGTGGATTTCCACCTAAAGGAGGATGAACTAGTCAAATATCCATGAATTTATAGTCTTCCAAAGTAGAAACTTGGTATATATGTGATATACTATATATTAATCACTCATATTGCATATATTTTGAAGATAGGAACAGAACCTCACACGCCTTTGTATTCACTCAATCACTTATACAAAGCTCAATAAATACTTGGATTCTAAGATATAATTTTAAATATATTTTTCTATACATCATTTTAGAAAAATGGTGAAAAAGCCTGTTACAAACCCTCACTACAAATTTTGTCTTCACAAATAGAATAATTACTTTGAAATGTTTTATAGTCTCTGACTGCTTATCACAATATGACTATTTGAAATTGTCCCTGATCCTATATATAGGAGAGTATATATCTACATATAGGAGATTTTATATATGTAATATGAAATAGAGAGATTATAGATATATATCCTGATCCAACAATGGAACACAATCCAAGTGTAAATGTAGCTTCCAAAAAAGTATATAACTTGGGAAGTGGATGTGGCTCAAATGATTGGGCTCCCGCCTACCATATGGGAGGTCCAGGGTTTGATTCCTGGGGCCTCCTGGTGAAGGCAAGCTGGCCTGTAGGGCCAGCTGGCCCACACGGAGTGCTGGCCCACGCTGGAGTGCTGGCCCACACAGAGTGCTGGCCCGAGTGGAGAGCTGGTGCAACAAGATGACACAACAAAAAGAGACACAGAAGAGAGATAATGAGAGATGCAGTGGATCAGGGAGCTGAGTTGGCTCAGGAGATTGAGTGCCTTTCTCGCACTCTGGAAATCTCTGGGATCAATTTCTGGTGCTGCCTAAAGAGAAGACAAGCAGATACAGAAGAACCCACTGTGAATGGACACAAAGAGGAAACAGCGAGCACAAAACAATGGGAGCAGAGGGGAGAGGAATAAATAAATCAATCTTTAAAAAAATGGTATATATCTTAAGTGACATCTAAACAAATGGACAAACCTCATTTTTAGTATTCTTGCTTTTCCTTGAAAACATATTTTGGGCCCAAATATATATATATAATATATATATAACATTTGAGATCTTTGGACTTATAAATTACTGTATTAGTATTAATTTTTTTAGCCACCCTAGCTTGTGAAGATCTTGATGGGTAACAATATTTAAGACATATTTAATGGAACAAAAATATTATATCTCTTTTAGATCGGGTTTCTATAGATACAGTCAAGCAGCAGCTTTTACTGTCATTGTTGAAACTTACTCCCTGGTTAACAAAGAATTTATAGATCCACTTATTTTCATCATCAATTTCTAAAGATGCCACTCTTTTGAAATAGACTCCCAAGATGATCCCATCATTTTTAGACCAGCATGCTAAGTAAGTTCATATTTAGAAGTGTCAAAGACGGATGAAATAAAAAAAATACATATTTTATGTATTCAAATATATGTACACATTTTATATCACCCACAGGGATTTTCCATTACCATCTGATCAAAGCTTACTCAATAGAGCAACACCAATCTCTAGAGAACCCCCAAGTTGTCTTTGAAACATAATGTTTTAAGCAGTGACAAAAAGTGAAATAGGTAAAAGGAAATAAAAAAGTAGAAACCAAATAACTCCTTTTAAAAGTAAAATGCAAGGAAATGAGAAAGATGTATACAGTTAATGGAAAATGAATTCCCTAAATAAGCATTATTTTCTTTAAATTTATTTGAACCTAATGATTCACAGGATTTCATTCCACTTTAAAAAGAGTAGTATACCTTTCTCACGTACTTGTAAAATTATGTCCATTTCCAAATTATCTGTTCAATTACTTTTCATTTTAATTTTTTTAATCACACAGGTGTCCAATGCATTAGGATATTTTAAGTAGTAGAGATTGAGGATAACTGTGAAACTTTATTTTGGAATTTACATTTTATTCAGCTTCTATTGTATATGTGCCATCAGGTTGAAAGTTCTAGTTCCAATCTTGATCGAGGGATTATATACAAAAGAAAATCAATAATCTAACCATTTTTATGGAGTGTAGCAATGTATACCTTCTGTCAGAAGTTGAGAGTCCCATGTAAAAATATTTAAAGTGTGTTTTCTCTATCTAAAGTACAGACTCACACTGAGTGTACACTTTGGATGGATTGTACAAGGCACAGTGAACCATGTGGTGGAAGATGGACTCTTGTTAACAATACAAATATGAAAGCATTCTCTCATGAACTATAACAAATGTATAGCACTAATACATGGTGTTAATAATAGTGGGGTGAATGGAAAAAATATACCAAATGCAAGCTATAGACCATAGTAAGTAGTAATATTTTGATGATGTTCTTTCATAATCTGTAACATATATTCCACAACAATGCCAGGTGTTGGTGGAGGGGTAATATGTAGGAATTCTGCAAGTTATTCATGATTGTTTTGTAAGCTTATAATCTCTCTAATAAAAAATATATATTAAATTACAGGATCAAATGTCAAATTATCTAAAAACTACCTATGGTGGTATATAATTTAAGAGCATCAAGAAGGATTAACAAATAAAATAAAATATAGCAAAAACATAAATTAAGGAAATGTTAAAGTCACTAATGAAATTAATGCCCAAGAAAAATATGTTACACTTTTAGGGAGTAGAGACATGAGATCATTTGGTTAGTTTGGGAACAATACAAAGAAAAAATGAAAGCTGTGAGAAGGAAGACCAATTCTGAAAAAGGAAATAACAATACATTTTGGAGGTAATGAACAAAATGTTGCTTCTGAAAATTGAACCAGTAATATAGGAGACAGGCTTTAGACATTCTTTCAAAATGCAAAGGATAAGAACAAAGGGAAGATATCAAGGAAAGATCATGACAAAGAAACTGGAGAATGAAAACAAACACCAGACAAATTAAAGTTCATGAAAGAGGGACAGGATCAAAAAGAACATGTTAATCAAAGCTACTACGAGGAAAACTTCCTGAGATGAACAAAAATGTTGTATGTGTAGGTTAAATAAACAAACGATGATCCACAGAGAAAAATGACACAAATTTAGTTAGCTTCTAGCAAAATTTATAAACTGCATAGATAATGAAACTGTGTTACACAATACTAGGCAAATATTGAATGGCCCAAAAGCCTCACATTTTTACTCACCTACTCTGAATATTAAATGATGCTCAAGCAACTGGAGAGTTTGAGGGAAATATTGTTACCTAAGAATTTTATAACTAGGCAAATTATTTTTCACACCTTTTATTTTTTAAAAATTCAAATCCTCAAGAATTCAAATCTCAAGGTTCCTGAGACCCAAAATGCAACTTACACACTCTTAAATAAAAGTATAATATGCTAGTAAGATGGTTAAAAAGATGTCTGTTTTGAAATAAGTATGGAAAAGTCAATAGCTTTTCTTTATGCTAGTACTAATTTGAACATATAACAGAACAGAAAATCCATTCAGGATAGAACAAAAATATCTCATAGTTAGGAATAAACTTAAGAAACACAGAATGTACAGGAAACGATTTATAGGGCTTTACTGAAAGACATAAAAGAAGAATTGGCTAATAGAGAGACAACTTATACCACTGAATAGGTATATTTAATATTGTGTAGATATAATTTATCAATCTTAATCCATACTTTAATATGCACATTTAAAATACTATATGCTTCTTTAACCAAGAGATATAGTTTGAAGATTTTATTCTAAGGAGCCACTTATTAATGTGTATAAAGATGCAGATGCACATATAATTATTGTGGTGGTTTTATAATTGTTAAAAATTTTAAAAATTAAATATCTAATAATCGGAACCAGGTTAATCAATGATAAATCTATACATTTTATGAAGCCATTAAGATCAACCTAACAACATAGAAATAGATAATACATTCTTATGTTTTCACATCGTGGTATGTCTTAATATGTACTAAACAATTCTGTGTTTAAAAAAGGAGAGAGAGGGAACTGGCTGATGGCACTTTCATTTCATTTTTAAGCTAAAGATGGATCATTTGGAAGTTGCTGGTGAAGACATCCCTTCTCTTGTATAGGCAGACTTTTTTTAAGGAAAATCACGAGAATAAGCTCTTAAGTTTTGAAAACGGTAAGTAAGTAACCAATGATTGTTCTTGAAGAAAATTATAAAGCTGTTATCATCATGAATACAGAAATTCAGATGGTATGTAAGTTTGCTCTGTTTAATGCATTCCCATGTTTCCTTCTCAGACTTGGGCCCAAGACAAGCATTGCAGGAGAGATGGTCATACTAACCTTGGCACCTTACCTTGGAGAAAGGCTCAATGCATTATTGTCTCTAGACCTGGCAACCAGTGCCCCTGCCCTAGGCCTGGTGCCTAAGGAGCCTCTCCCCAGATCTTCCTGCAACTCTTCTACTAACAGTGCAATCCCTTAATATGGTGCAAAGGACATAGGTTTAATAGATCAGAAAATCTAGGTTCTGCCATTAACTGGTTGTGTGACCATCAATAGGTCAAATTATATTACCTGGCTACAGATCAGAAATTGTTAAACATTTGAGGTCTCTTTGAGTTTAAAAATAATATGTCTTTTATATTAAAATAGGCATAGCTCTAAAAGGCCAACTAAGCATTGCCTCTTTTTTTGTGATGGGCAGTTAAAAATGTAGCAACTTGCATTTACGTTTCGAGGGTCAATTCCAACAAGCTTCAGAAAACAGAAAACTGCTTCACAGATGTGGCGAAAGCCTGAATTTTCTCCTGATTTAGTATCCTATTTTCTAGCAAGCTTGCAACATTCTAAGGTATGTATTAGGTTATTGCTTCTCAAGTTTAGCTAGCATATTTTCATAAAAGGAATGTACCAACATGAGGTTCTATGGAATATCAAGAGGACCAAGGTTCCTACAGGTTTATGTTATGACTGAAGGCAGAGTAGACATAAATGTATCTGAAAACAGTGATGATGTACTGTTTTCCATCCCATGTGGAGGTGATCCACTTCTGTCTGTCCTTATTAATACGGATATAGAAAACTGTTTCCAAGTCAATATCTGTGTTTGCTCAATAAAGTAGCTTATATATTTTACATCTGAAATGGCAATTGCAACCGAAATCACTACCCTCTAAAAATTTACAATAATCCATAGTCATTTGAAAACCGGTCTGGTTTTTGCTTGGTTCAAAAGGTGAGTTAGACCCTTTTGTGGTTCATAAGATGATGAATGGGTATTCATGTGTTTGTGTGAGATGTGCCTCCATCAAACCTTGTTATGACCCATCTGATGGATGGAAAAAAAAAAAAGGTGAGTTAAATGGAGATGTGATGGGTACCATCACCTTTGGCATCTATGGTCTGGGATGGTGATGGTGGTACAAATCTCTGTAACTCCCTCAGAAAGTTACTCTGCATTTAATATTAAGTAGTTCCTGTAGGTGTGTGTGTAGAGCAGGGGGAGAGGGGATTTAATGAGTGATGGGTGTGAGGAATGACATTTCAAGGGGTTTTCACTTTAGTCCTTCCCACAGTAACAACCCTTAATTCACAAGTCAGGGAACCATTGTGGAGACTGTACCAGTTGCCAATTATGTCTACTGCAATTGTACATTCAAGGGCCAGGGAAATATTCAGAGGATGCTTTCTGCAGAACCACTGAACCATAGTGAGAGGAAGTTTAGCCTAGGCTCCACAAGCCCTCAAGCTGTCCAGTGAGTCATGGTGGATGTTTGAAGTCTCTGGATATCTTTGTTAACTCAGAGCAATAATACTGCATCCCTACATGTGGAAGTAATGACTGACTTGTTTCCATACTATACCAAATAGTTAATATTTTATGGATTGTTTAGGGGTAGATTTTGAGGTTAATTTTTATATCTTTAATGTTTTATGGTAAATATTACTTTACCATAGTCATTTAAAAAAATAAGTCATTTTTAAAATGAGTACATGAGTCTGGGATTCATTTCCTAGGCTGCTCAAGCAAATACCATGAAATGGGTTGACTTAAACAACGGAAATGTATTAATTCATGGTTTTGAGGCTAAAAGAAAGCCCAAATCAAGGCATCTTCAAGACGATGCTTTCGACCCAAAGACTGTGGCATTCTGGGGCTGGCTGCCAGCCATCCTTGGCTCCTTGGTCACATAGCAAGGCACATGGCAGCGTCTCCTGGTCTCTCCCTTCTCTTTTCCAGGTTCCATCAATGTCCAGCCTCTTGCTTCCTGTGGTTTTCTCTCTCTCATGTCTGTTTAAAAAGTCTGTTTATAAAGGACTCTAGTAATAAGATTAAGACTCATGCTGATTAGGCTAGGCCATACACACCTTAACTGAAGTAACTTCATCAAAAGGTCCTCCTTGCAATAGTTTCACACCCACAGGGATGGATTAGATTTAAGAACGTGCTTTTCTGGGATACATACAGCTTCAAACCAAGACAGAGTCCATAATCCAAATAAACTTTTTTTTTCTCCTTCTTTGCAAGTTTTAATTCTTTCTTTGGTCTTTCATTTGACTGGCCTACTAGAAGAAGTAACTTGCAGAGGTAAAAAGAAAGTTATTTAATATGTGAAATATAAAAAACAGATCAACATCAGATTCACTAAAACCATATTCTAAACAGTCATAGGATTAATATTTGCCATAGATTTAGTATGACAAACAAATTTCAAATTATGTAACTAGAATAGTAATGAATTTCTGGAGTTCTCTGTTGAGAATGATTCAGCAGCTATATTTGGCTTCAGCTAGAAAATCTTCTGTGATTATTTATTGGTAAATATCATGTATGTTGGAGGGAGTACTGGTAACTGACATCCACATATTTTCCATCCAGGCCTTAGTAGGCTTATTTGGAGAAGTATCTATTTTATGACAGGACCTTACATATTCCTTTATATATGTTACTCTGCCTGGAAAGAGAGGAGGAAAACTTTTCTGCAAAATTACAAATATTTCATGATAAAATGCATTAGAATATGTCAAATAATTTGAAGACATAAAAATGAATGTTTAATAATTTTTAGTTTTTGTTTTTCTTTCTGGTTTTCCAGTTTGAGTTTTAAGTAGCATCTCTGCACTGCTGAAAGTTTGGGAAAATATGATTGACACGAGTGTCTTGCACAGACTACCAATGAGTTGACATAGATCAATTGACATAGGGTTTTAATTGAGCACTTTTTTCATTTTTTTCTTTTTGGGTCAATGATCGCAATTTACATTCTGTAGTGCCTTGAAAATGTTATATTTAGCAATATAGATGAAACATTAGTTAATTAGGCTGCTAAAACATCTTCAATCAGCCAACAATTTAGTTTCTCATATTGTCTCATGAAAAATGGAGACTTCTTGTACACTTTTCAATGTCAAAATGAATTCAGTCTTGTCTAAATGCCCCAAACATATTTCTTCAAATTAAATAACTTGCTAAACATATTGACATCAGGTGCCATCTGGGCTGTATTTATGTCATCAGATTAAGAGAACTCTTTTGAAATGAATGCTTCAGAAATATTTCACTGATATATATATATATATATATATATATATATATTTTTTAAGATTTATTTATTTATTCATTTATCCCCCCCTTGCTGATTGTACTTGCTGTGTCCATTGGCTATGTGCTTTTTCTGTGTCTGCTTATCTCCCCCTTGCTGTGAGGTCTTGCTGCATCAGCCC
>JAQZBX010009485.1:6248-46136 GCA_029593785.1 Cabassous unicinctus
GTCTTCTTTTTTTTTTTTTTAATTTAGGAAAATACATATTTTCCTAAAAGCTCACATAATAGACATGACTTAACACCAATTACTGTAGTTATTTGAAATTGGAGGAAAGATGTATAATCATGTAGGTCTTCTAAAAGAAAATATAGATAACCCCAGGTAAAAGAAATTCAAAGGAATAGAACTGAAAACATAATTGATGGAGTCAAGTACAATAAAAACCTCAATGTCAAAATCATCATGAGGAAAATATAACGCAAATGAAAAGCTAGCAGCTATATTTTGAATATGTTGGACATTACAACACATAACAATGTAGATATACCAATAGGTCTGTTAGTCCAATGAGAAAAAAATTTTCAAGAAAAATGATGAAGGGTGTGTAAACCAACAACTTAGAAAGAATCAATACAGATAACATAAACACGAAAATATGCCATATTTCACTAAAAATCAAAGAAAGAGAAATGAAATAATTAAGGAAACCAAGTTTCCCTAAATCGGAAAGACTTATTTCCTTTGCAGTTTATCTATTACTATTATAAGGTTTACTTTGAGTCAATAAAATGATCCTTAAGACACTGGCTTCAATTTAGACAGCCCTGGGTTTGACCTTGTCCCTGACTGTTTGACTGTTCACCAAAGCTGTGACCTTGAGCTAGCTCCCTTGTTTTCATAAGCTCTTAGTCCGTCAACTGTAAGTAGTGGAAAACGATACTAGTCAGATAAAAGCATTATTGCAAGAATTCAATGAGACAATGTGTATAGAATATTTAAACAGTGTTGCTATATAGGGAGTGTCATGGCTTTTATTATTCATTTGAGTTGAACTACTTTTCTCCTGTAAAAGCTTTTATTCATTCAATATGTTTGTATTTCTCTGGTGCAGGCACCACTTCATATTTAACCATCCACTCATCCTATTCACTCTATTCAACAAATATGCACTGAGTAAAAACCCTATACCAAGGACTGTACTAGGTATTGTGTATACAAAGATGGATAGATACAGTCTGAAAGTCAAGGAATCCACATTGGGAGAATGGAAAAATTTAATAAATTTTACATGATTGAAAAGAAAGAGTGAGATGCAATCTTGTGGCCGATTTCATTTACAAACCCTACAAAACATCTTTGTAAATCAATATTCAAGGAAGCATTCCAAAACAAGCATAGATAAAATCACCTCTGATGATGTGGCAGTTTGACATTATTTATGAATTCCAAAAAAGAGATATTGATTATGTTTGTAAGCTGTTCTGTTACTCTGGATGTGATATTCTTTGATTGTATTAGATTCTGCTGAGATGGCTTTGATTAAATTATGTTAAAATTAAGGCTATGATCCTACTACATCATTAGGTCAACTCAGTTTGAGTCCCAACCCCCTTTGTGGGCTAAATAAATGGACTCTCAATCAAGGAGACACACAGAAGTATATATGCAGAAGAACATCGAAGAAGAGAGACAGCTCCATGAACACGGCAGAGGCCCTGGGAAGAGAGATGAGCCATTCAACTGATAGTTTACAGCTGATCTTGTGAAGAGAACAGAGCAGCTGAGTCCAGAAAGAAATGAGCCCCAGAAAGAGAGGCGAGCACTTTGCCAGCCTACAGTTGAGATCAGATGAAGCTGGACCCATGGAGCCTTAAGAGGGAAGAGGAATGCTGAACCCTTATAGATATCAACAGCCATCTTGCTTCAACACATGGTAACAGATATATGAAAAAGTACCTCTTATGGTACCTTGAGTTGGACTCTTTAGGACCTTGGAAATGTAAACTTTCACTCCAAATAAATACACTTTATAAAAGCCAACAGATTTCTGGTACTTTGTATCAGCACCCTTTTGGCTGACTAACACACAGGATACATATTAATTGTGTGAGATAAGATCCATTTAAACAAAATCCAAATAATATAGACAACTGACAGTATGTCAGGTTTAATTAAACAGACTTAAAATGACCAATTAAGAAGTGAAAAACGAGACCCAAGATATAACTTTATAAATAATAGTGAGGAGGGCAAGAAGGTCCCAAAGAAAGATCCAAGGAATGAGTTGCTTAAAAGTTCATAAAACCAGAATTCAAAAATTTGGTTTCTTGTCTTCAGTATTTTTGGAGAAATTTCAACATCTTTTCTTTTTCTACATATGTTTTTTCAATTAGAGAAGTTTTGAACTTACAAAATAATTATGCATTATGAGCAGAATTCCCATACTTCACCCCTCCACCAACACCTTGTGTTGTTATGAAACATTTGGTATAGATTATGAAAGAAAATCATGAAAATATTACTACTAACTATGGCCTATAATTTACATTTGGTATATTTTTTCCATACATTCCCTCTTATTAAGACTTTAATATTAATGGAGTACCCTCTTTGACATTGATGCAAGAATATTACAATATTGCTAACTATACTCCATAAGTTTCATTAATTGTATTTTTCCCATGCATCACCATTTTCTTACTACTTTGTAATACTAACATACATTTGTTCTAGTTCATAGAAGAACATTTTTGTATTTGTATTATTAACCACAATCATCATCCACCATCAGATTTACCATGTTATCTAGTCCCTAGTTTATTCTCTAGCTTCATTTCAATTGACATTTACATCACCTAGATTATACCTTTCTGCCACAATCACACTTATAAACCACCTCTGTTAGTTATACTCACAATAATGTGTTATCAACTCTATCCATTTCCACACTTTTACAGGGAAGCTAATTAAAAAATGTACACGCATTAAACATCAGTAATGCTTCTCAGCCGTCCTCCCTTCCTAGTAACCTACACTTTAGGTTTTAATTCCATGTGTCTATTCTTTGTATTTAATTCATTAGTGAGACCATACAGTATTTGTCCTTCTGTGTCTGTTTGTTTCACTCAGCATAATGTCCTCAAGGTTCATCTATGTTCTCATATGTGCCCCAATTTAATTTCTTCTCATTGCAGCAAAGTATTCCACTGTATGTATACACCACATTTTGTTTAACCACTCATTGGTTGATGGGCACTTGGATTGATTCCACCTTTTGGCAATAGTGAATACTGCCAATATGAACATGGATGAACCAATGCCTGTTTGTGTCCCTGTATTTAGTTCTTCTGGATATATTCGTGGAAGAGGGATTGCCAGATCATACAGGCATTCTATATGTAGCTTCATGTGGAACCTTCAAAATGTTTTCCACAGAGACTGCACTATTCTACATTCCCAAGACAGTGAAGGAGACTTTCTATTTCTCCACATCCTCACCAGCACTTGTAATATTCTGTTCTTTTTTTTTTAATGGCCACTCTATGATGTTTGAGATGATATCTCATTATAGTTTTGATTTGCATTTCCCTAATAAGTAATGATTTTGAACATTTTTTTCATGTGCTTTTTCACCATTTGCATTTCTTCTTTGGAAAAATGTCTACTTAAGTTTTTAGCCCATTTTTAAATTGGATAACTTGCCCTTTTATCATTGAGTTATATAATCTCTTTATATTGTATTGAAATAAAACCCTTATGGGTTATGTGGTTTCCAAATATTTTCTCTCATTTAGCAGCCTGCCTTTTCACGATCTTTCTTTTTTTAATTTTATTTTTAATTTTAATTTTTAAAGAAGGTTTAGATTACACAAATGTTATATAAAACTATAGGGGATTCCAATAAGCCCACCACCTCCCCCTCCCATACTTTCCCACATTAACAACACCTGCATTAGTTTGGTAAATTTGCTAAATTGATCAACACAAATTGAAGTATTGCTACTAACTGAGGACTGTAGTTTACATTATAGTTTACACTCTATCCCACACAATTTTGTAGATTATGACAAAATATATAATGGCCTGTATCCATCATTGCAATGTCATGTAGGACAATTCCAATGTCCTAAAAATGCCCCCATATTAAACATATTCTTCCCTTTCCCTCCTCTCAGAACTTCCAGTGGCCACCGCCTGTATATCAATGATAAAATTTCTTCCATTGTCAGAATAACAATAAGTCTATAATAGAATAATGATGAGTGTACTTTAGTTCATTGTTCATCCTCAATCTTGAGGACTTTGGGTTGGTGATGCCCACTTTATTTCTAATTGAGAGGGGGTCTAGGTCCCATGGAGCAGATCGATGTAGCTATGTTGCTTGCAATTGAAGACACTCTTTGTTCCTTGGGATGGGCATTGTCCAATATCATCTCATTGTTAGTTGTCATGGGTGAGTCCCATGAACTGGAGAGTAAATATTGCAATTCTGCTGAAATTCAGGACTCAACTGGCACATGAACAGACCAAAGATTTAAGTCTCTGGGACATATATTTTATAAGTGTAGTACTAATTATAGGTTCAAATAAAAGGGGCAGTAGAGCATTGTGTAGGGAAAGTATAAATTAGTTTAACTCTGTTTCAATGGGGAGCATAGATTCCAGAGTAAAACCCACTGATAAGGTGTTAAATTCCTGAGCTTGACTGTCCAGCTAGTAGTGTTTGGATGTCTTTAGAGCCCTCAGGAGCCCTGCTCTTTGAGGCACTGTTAACTGTGGCAGTCAATGAGATCCTGCTGAGATTTTCATAAGCATAAACTCTGCAATGACCTTTCTACTCATTTTGAAATGTCTGAGCCATAAAAACTTACTTGTATTTACCCTTTCCCCCCTTTGTTAAATGTCTTTTTCTTGTTGCCTTGCTAGTTGGTGTTTGGTAATAATCCCTCTGTGCAAGGGAGACATATCCCCAGGAATCATGTCCCATGTGTGTGTGGCGGGGTAAGATAATGCATTTATATGCTGAGTTTGGCTTAGAGAGAAGACACATTTGAGCAACAAAGAGGAGGTAATTCTCAGGCAATATATAATACTAGGCTGTTTCAATTTCAAAAGAACATGGTTCATAAGTTCATCCATTAATACAGAGGGCCTGGCATAAAAGTGTCTTCCATCACTGGGCAGTGCCCTAGTACTCGGGGGCATTCTTTCTGTTCTACTAGAGAATGTAGCAGGACACCCCAGGATGGGAATTCAATATTCTTTCTATTATTTTGTGGGTCTCCATCCCCTGAGACAAAGCCCCATGACCACTTGAACATATTCATATGCCTTAGAGTCATGTCCCATTTGAATCCCTCCCCATAAATACCCCATCTCTCCTGCCACAGTTGTGACCTTTCTGTGATCCAAAACCTCTCCAAAAATGAAGCCAACAAAATAACCAAATAAAATTAATAAGAAAATGAAATAGCAATCACCTGAAAAATAACAAATAAAATTTAAAAAATTAAAAATTATATTAATATAAATTTTTTTAGCCATTCTGACATTTGTATAAGATCTGTCTTATATGTACAGAAACAATTCCTTCTGTATATATCCCCAGGGTCTTCTTTTTCCATTTTATCTTCACAGAAGCTTTAGGATACAGAAAATATAAGAGATACCCATATACCCTAACCCTCCCCCTTTTCCACTCTCCACTAATAATATTTAACATGTGGATGGTACATTTGTTACAATTGATGTACAAATATTGAAGCATTGCTACTAATCATGATCAATGATTTACACTATGGTTTATATTTTGAACCATATACTTATATAGGTTTTGATGATATTTATAATGGCTTGTATCAATTATTGCAAGATCATGCAGAAGAATTCTAAGGCCCTAAAAATGCCCTATGTTCCATCTTTTCTATTCTTCCCTCTCACTCCCCTCAGAACCAATGGCAACCATTAGTTTCAATTTTTGAAGAATAAGATTTATAGTTACTTGCAATAATATTGAGGGTTTGACATATTAGTCGATTTTCTTTTATAGGATACTGCCTGTGTTCTTGAAGGGTTCTTGTCCTTCTAATTGAGAACACAATAATTGTTATTATCTTGTTTATTGTGGGTCTGTACCCACTGAGATAATGCACTATGACAAGATGAAAACTTACAGATTCCATAGAAGCATGCTCCAGGTGTGCTCTAGTCCATGTGCCCTTTACTGGTAACCCTATCTTGCCTTATTTGCCAAAAGAATATTCCCAACATTGTAGCTTCAACCACAGACCAGCAAATCCCAGAGTTCACCCTCACCACAGTTCCATGGATAGTTCAACCCAACCTCCCCACTCAACTCTGTCTCACAGACCAGCACCGCTGGGTCCAATAACATCAAGGCACCACTCTCATTCCACCCACTTCTTCACCACACCCTTGCACCTTATCACTGTTCTCCAATTACCCCATTACTGAGAGACAGCAGCACAGCCAAGGAGCCTCACAAGTGCCCCCTTCATATCCCTGTTCCTCAGACTGTAGATGAAGGGGTTCAGAATCGGGGTGAACAACGCATGTATCACTGAGGCCACCAGGCTTGTCCTAGAGGATGCTGTGGTTTCAGAACTCAGGTAGACTCCGCTGCCTGTGCCATAGAACAAGGAGACAACTGACAGGTGAAACCCACAGGTGGAAAAGGCTTTACACTTACCACCAGCTGATGAAAATCTCAGAATTGAGGAGACAGTCTGAGAATAGAGAGTATCCCAATGAGAGGAGGAACACCACTAACAATAGCTAAAAAATACACGAATAAGTTATTGATAAGTGTGTAAGAAAAGGCGAGCTTCAGGACTTCAGGAAGGTCACAATAAAAGTGTGGGATTTCTATGTTTGTGCAGAAGGAGAGCCTCAAGACACTCAATGTCTCAATCAGGTCCATCGAGACAGTGAGACACCAGGACCCCAGAAACAGGAGGACACAGAGCCAGGGGTTCATGATGACTGTGTAGTGCAGGGGGTACAGATGGCCACGAAGCGGTCATAGGCCATCGCAGTCAGGAGGAAACTGTCTAAGCATTCAAATACAAAGAAAAAAAATATCCGTGTGAGGCAGCCTGCATGGCTGATAACTTTGTTCTGTGTCTGAATGCTCAGCAGCATTTTTGGGATGGTGGTGGAGGCGAATCCAAAGTCTGCAAAAGACAAGATGGAGAGGAAGAAGTACATGGGCATGTGGAGGTATGAATCTGAGATTATGGTCAGAATGATGAGCAGGTTCCCCATGAGTTTGATCAGGTACATTGACAGGAAAAGCCCAAAGAGCAGGGGCTGCAGGTCCTGCTCCTCTGCAAATCCCAGGAGAAGAAAGTTTGCAACTCCTGTTTGGTTTCTTATTTCCATGGGATGGCTGGGTTGCCCAGCATGAAGAGAAAAAGAACAAAACAAGCATTCCAACTTGACATTCTCCAGCATGACAGCAATACCCTAAACCTAGTAGCACCTCAAATCATATATTTTGTCTATTAATTGTTTCTCCTTGATGACAAATGTTGGTTACTTTTGCTGCCTTGACTGGAATCCAATGCTACAATGTTTGATTAGCCCCCAACAACTTACAGGTCAGTGCTGTGGGAAAAAAATCCCCCAATTCAAGGGCAGATCTTTCAATTATTTTAAATGTCCTTTCTTTGTTCTACCTGTGAGTCATTTGTACATGTTACATTCTCTGAGGCCTTTGCCAATACTATGGCTGAAAAATTAATATCCACTCTAATGACTAATCACGGTTTACTTTTATGGAGACTAAATACAGTCCTCTCTTCACATAAGAGAATCTAATGAACATTTTCCAATATAATCCAATGTTCATCAGATTAAAAATATGCTATTTTATGGTAGGGTCATATTTTATTTATGTAACACACGTTTTTAGACATACCTTCAAAGTTTTCTTAATGAAACATAAAGGTTTATTTAATTTTAAGTAATGTTTTTTATGATCACAGTTGTAGGTATACAGAAAGATCATGCAGGAAGTATCAAGTTCCCATATACCCTTCCTTGTCCATGAAGTTTTCTCTATTTTGCATTAATATATTTTCTCTTTGATCTATCTTTAAAACTCTTGTGCTAAGTAATTAAACTTCTGTTGTTTCTTTAAACACTTTCTTAAAAATGATCCTCTGTTTCATGGTTTTATGTTTTTACAGTGAGCAAGCTGTCAAATCTTTGGTCCTTATTTTTAATTACGTATCTTCATAACATATTTAAATGTTGAATAAAGAAATTCACCTAGTATTCTGTCATAACTTCATTCCTCGTGCCAGTTTATTCTCCTAGATGAATTCAGAATCATCTAGCCATATGCAAGGAAAATATCAGTGGAATTTTAATGAGGATTCCATTAAAGATATAAATTAATTTATAAAGATTTGACATTTTTCTTAATTTCATGTTCATATTCAGGTAAGAAAAAATTGCTCTAGATATAAATACCATTTTGGTAAATATTCTTGCAATGTTGTTTATTAATATGCTCATTTCTTGCTAACAGTATTTTAGGTTTAATGTCATTAATGATGAGATTCCTCCCTCCAATGTGTCCCTGATATTGCAGTTATGTTAATAAAACCTTTTGATTCTTTTTGTTATTATTATGACATGTTAGCTTTCTGGATTTTCTTATCACTTTAACAATTTTTCTCAAATCCATTTTCTTTCTCCAAATAATTTATAAATAACATGTATTCCATTTAATTCATAATACCCATTTCTCTTTAAATGTTATTGCTTCAGTTTGAAATTCCAGTCAATTTCAAGAATAATGTTGAAAATGATCTTTTATTTTATGATTTTAAAGGGAATAACTAGAATTTTAATTTATTTTGATGCTTACTATGATTTTGGATATATTATTTTATGTCATGTTAACTTGAATATATTTAATTATTAGTTATATTAGAAAAGTTTTTTTTAACATTATGAAAAAGCATTCAATGACTAATTAAGTATTTAGGAAAACATAAGGTTAGACCGTATCTCTCTATTCCCAAATAAATTTCAAACAAATGTGAAAGAAGAGAAAATACTAGCTGTTAGAAAAAAGTACAGATGAATATATAGATATATACATTTCTGCATAGATATAATCTTAAAAAGAAATAGTCTTCTCTAAATATCAAATCTTTGGTAGAAATAAGAGTGGAAAATATGAAAAATTGGACCAAAATATTGAAAAACTCAATGCAAAAATATTGCATGCAGAAAATTAAAATGCAAAAATTAATCACCTCAAAGCTCTGAATTATTAAAAAAATAAAAGTTATTCATTTTTGTAGGAAAAACAGTATTGGATATTAGCAAGTTACTAAGGAAATGTACATGAGGGTATATTAGCTGAAAAAATTTCATCATACCATTATTATATAAAAATGAAATAAAAACAAGATGTCATCTTCACTGAAGGATTTAAAAGGTCTTTTTAAAAAAGTATTAAAGCAAAATTCTACTCGATGGGAGAAACTAACAGTCATATACTGCTTCAAATGCATAATTGTTATGCTGCTCTGAGATGGAGAATTAAAATTAGTACACAAATCTTTTGTAGGGAAACCCATATTTGCCAATACCCAAGGTAAAAAAATCTACAACAGTCTATTCTAAATTGTTGAAGTGATCATCTCTAAGTTGTAATGTTAACCTTGTTATTAGATTTATTTTCTTTGAATATATCTTTCAAATGCAAATGAACACATATGCATTCCATTCTTAAGAAATGAAAACTTTAAAATTTGATGAAGTTATTTAAAAAAATTCCAGAAAAAAAAACTAGGCAAAAGAGAAGGGAGTAAATCATAATGATAAAATCTATAGTTAATGAATTAAAAGGAAGAAAATCCTAGCACTGAAAAAGAAATTTCATAGCAAAATTTAGTCAAAAGCCAACAACTAGAGAAAAATAGAAATCTATTCACATGGAAAAATAAATATATAGAGGGATTGAACAGAAATACATAAAAGCAAGAATGAGACAAATTGCTACAGATGTAAAAAATGCTAAACTTGGGGAGATAATCTTATATCTCCATGTCAAAATTTTAAAATATCCAGGAAAGCAACCCAGTTTTGGAAAATACATGTGTACAAAGTCGATTCAGGGTGGAGAATAACAGATAAATCACTAAGGAAAGATCTAAGTAAATGACAAATACTTACCTCCCAAAATGACTTGGTGGAGTTTTGTGGCAGAAGCTATAGAAGGACTCCCTTCAAATATTGAAGAAAAATCAAGTCTATGACCCTAATATGATTTACCAGGATCCTGGAATATCCCACCTGTGCAATGAAATGAGAGAAAGTAATAAGACATATGAGTACTGTAAAAGCAACGTTTCAACATTTGCAGATGATGCACTGGCAGCTGAATGACTATTTTTGTTTGTTTGTTTGTTGTCATTGTTGTTTGTATTATTACTCTTTTTGAATGACTGTTTTTAATGAGTAGGATTCTAGGAGTGTAGTTGATAAAATTCAGTAGCCATGTTGATTTGAGCAATTCATGGCATTTTGATCATTCAAATTGTTGTGCTACCATTAACTCTATCTAGTTTCAGAACATTTGCATCATCATAGGACCTCTTTTTTTTTCATTATTTAAAGGTCTCTTATCATTAGAAATTCATGAATGTGTGGATGCAAGAGAGAAAAATCAGTAACATTCGGATATACTGTTAAAGTCTCTTGTAGAAAACAGAACAGAATCATTTCAAATATTAGCAAAAATATAAAACCCCTGGAATAGAGACTGGAAATCTGTAAATATTCAATAAATGAGAGTAAATATCACTAAATCTATTGATATCACCAGGGCAAGCCCTGTGCTGTATTATTTTGTTATTACCATTATTTCAAATTAGCAGATAATAATGTTTTTACAGTGGTGTACTGATTATGAGTATTTATAGGTTCCAGATAGGTCTTAGTCACTCTAAAAATGATTTCCCATGCATTTTATCCTTTAATTTCATCCTCATAATCACAATGTGAAGTAAATACTACTGTTATTCCCATTACAAAATTGAAAACTGGGTCCGAAGAATATAAATAATAGAATTAACATTTCATACGTCATACGGAAGATGTGTGAAATGCTTGCAAGTGCTACTTACACTAGATCCAAGAAAATGTTTCTAGAGTGAATCAGTGAATGAATAAGTCAGATTTTATAGATAATACAGGAGAATCCATGAGTGAGTAGAATAGAGGCATTTTAACGTACGGAAAAATTTCTAAGAACGTTGGGTAAGAAACACTTGAGAGAAGTGGATGCTGAAGAGAAGGCCAGTTTTCATTAGGAGGGACACTTAGAATAGTCTTATAGCCCATAAAGGTAGAGAAGATGATAGAAGGGGCTGCACAACTATGTGCAGTCTTTAAGTGGATGGACTCACCATCATGTTAACCCAGCTTGTTCCATTAAAGATCACTTTATGAGAATGCTGCCTGCCTCCATATCAGTTTCCCACAGCAGATGTCCAGATGGCCTTCCTTGAAGTTCTTCTCCCTGGGTACTTTCCTTCCTGAGTGATGTACATTCAACTCAGCATCAAGGAAGAGCAGGGATTTGGCATCATGTATACTTTCCCTTTAAGAGTACAGTTGAATTCCCTTCTTCTTGGTACCCTTAAGCTGTAGATGAGAGGAAGAATGGGCATAATTATAATTTCTGGGTTCTGAAATTTTTCTCTGAGATGACCATTAAATTAATTGTACCATTCGTACTTTAATCTCTGAGCAATTTGGTCCCATGTGTAAAATGGCCAAAATAGAAAGAAACTTATTTTCTGCTAGTTTTGTACCTTGGGAGGACCTTGGATGACACATGTTTAACCCTCCCCTGGGGTCCCTTCCACCTGGTGTTTTTTCTCTGTGGCTCTGACCCTCACCATTCAGTTATCCCTCCAAGGAACATTTACCCAACATTTGAGATGGAGTTTCTTTGACTATCAAATACATTTAAGTATACAGTACTGCTGGTTTTGGTATCCTGGATCACGAGTATCTCCTTGATACAAAGCTTAGTGGTGGTGTCACTGTCCTTTGGTACACACCTGGCAATCCACCACCTTTTCTGTGACCTTAACCAGATGGATTCATCAATGATATAGTGACGTACTTTGCAGCTATCCTCCTGCCTGCTGGTCCCCTCCCTGAGATCCTTTACTGTTAGTGTAAGATTTTTCCTCCCTACATGCAATCTCATTTGCTCATTGGAAATATGAAACTTTTTCCACCTGTTCATCATACCTGTAGTTGTCTGCTTATTTTACTATATGAGTTTGGTGAGTTTGAGAGTTCTGCTATGCACAATGAACATGCTCCAGCCTTGGGAATGTATCTCATAGTCATGCCCGTGATGAACCCCATCATCTACAGTTTGATGACTAAAAACATAAAGGGGGACTGAAAAGATTCATTCTAGGGAAGCCACAGAAGTGTCCTTTTACTTTGGGTGAAATAATTGCCTGTGATTGCAGGGCTCAAATCCTGAGTTTAAAATTGTGACTCTATGAACATTCCATGAAACCAAAATGTACCTTAGGCAGATATGAACTTAAATTTGATGAAGTAAACCATTAAATCATACATTGTATTTCTAAAGTAAAGAATTGTTTTGGATAATTTATATTTGCACATTAGGTAAGAAATCTTGGCATATACATTTCTAGGGATTTATGCAATTGGTGCAGGACTGGATGGCATGCTTTATATTATTTTATTGGTACATAAATAAGCCCTTTTTTGTTCATCTAAACAAAATATCTGCCTCTTTTGTACATTTTGTCAAGTATTGTAAAGACCATGTGAGTGAAGGCTATTTTTAACTCTATTGCCCATTTTTTTGTCACATGTTCAAAACCATACTCAATACTCATGACCAAAGGATGCCACATGAAGAATTTGAAATTCTTTGCAATAAGTCCTCTTAGAATGGAAGGTTCTGAATAACTTCACAGGGTATTCCTGCATAAATATGCATGTCCTTCCAAATCTCATGCTAACATGGAAAGTGCTCTCAAATGTAGTCACATTTAATTGTTAGTTATCCAATGTGTTCTTGAATAACAGAGTGGTCATGAATGCTGTTCTTCAATATCTGAAAGAAGACTTAAAATAAGAAGCAGTTGATTGTCCTTAATGCTCTCAATTCTGTTCACAGTGATTATTGGATCTGTTAGCTAAGGCTGCATATAAAGGATTGCCCAAAAAGATTTTAAGATAATGCCTTTAATATCACAACTGAGTCTATGGTGTTGAGTTGTGTTGATCTCTGCAGATCTCTTCAAAGGTCTATGGTTAGCTGGCTAGACTCTGCTTGTTCTAGCATGGATCCATTACATATTTGGGCTTTTCATGACATAGGCTAGTTCAGGGTGCCCTTGGCCAAGACAACTGGCATTTCTTCCACATGTTTAGCTATATTTCACACATTTCAAAGAGATGGAAGCCCAATCTTGGGAGGTGGTGGAGGGAAAGGTCCACAGAGCAGATTTTGGAGTTCCTTACATGAAATTATAAGGTGTTGCTCTATTCAGGTCATACTTGATTTTGGAAATTTGTATGAATCTCATCAAATAGTTGTATCAAATCCTGTGTCTCATCTGGGGCTTTGATATATTCCTTTGCTTGGGTCACTTCTTCCATTTTCTTTATATGGCTTGTAATATTTTTCTGATGTCTGGGATTCTGATTATAATTGTGAATTTACTCTGATATTGGATTTCTTTCACTTTCATAGGGATTTAGTGGCAGGAGGATGTGTTACTGCTGTTCTTTGATCCTTAGTTCAGCTTGTTCTGGGTCTTTAGGATTGTCCCTGTTAGCTGCTCAAATCTGGGCCTTGGACAGTAAAGAGTTGCAGACTTGCTTCCAAGGGCCTTGAGGAGGTAGGCTATAAAGCCTGGAAAAAGCCTCTCTTATTCATTTTTCATTTCCTCACATGCACTTTGGTCAGCCAGCAGATGGAGATTATTGGCAACACTCTCAGTTCAAAGCCTGATTGGAGAGTGTTTCCTGTACAGAATACAATGGTGGCAGATCCTGGCAGTAGGTAAACACAAAAGCCTGTATCACGGATCACATTTGAAATGCAAATAAACAACAGAGGCACACACACTGGAAAGAGAAAAGATTTAGAGGCATTAGGCGCATTCATTTGGCAGGATATGGCCCCCTTCCTGAATGGGGGATGGGGGTTGAGAAGAGATGGAGGAACTTGAAGACCCCAGGGTTATCAGCAGGAACCTCATGAATTGATGATCAATGGTCGCACCCAACTTCCTTTGCAGTTTTCATGAACAGGTAGTCCTATCTTATGCATAATAACACATTGAGTTTCTTTAACTAGTTTCTCCATGGCATGTTTTTAGATTTTCCATTACTCTTGTAATTATATTTTGGAGATTTTCTAATGTGTCAAGGCATTCCTTCATGTGCAGCAGTCATCAAAGAATAAAGTACAATATTATTGAGTGACTATTACAAAATACATGTGACATCTAACTATTTTTTTATCCCCTTGGAGCTCATTTCTTAGTGGGAAATGTTACAATAATTCTAAAATGTTTCATTGAACAGCAAATCTATTTATGGATGTAATGCAGCTGCTAGTAACAGAAAATTCACCAAAATAATGCCATAAGCAAATTTTGTTTTATTTATCCACACATCACAGTTCTAGATTTAGCCAGTCCAGGGATGGTATGGCAGCCCAGGAAAGTTGTTTAGCTGTGAAATCTCCTTTTATTCTTGAATAGCTATGGCACTTATAGACGTGAAAGCCATATCACATTCAGTAAGAATGAAATTCAAAGATGTATTACGTGGGTATGTTCAAGATGAGGCTTTTAAAATTTCTTATTTTTTAGTATAACACCTTTAAGAAAATGTGCCATATCATAAGCACAATGAATTTTCAAAAACTGGATATGATCCATGGAACTAGAACCCAAACCAAAACAGAACATGGCCAGTCCCCAAGAATCTTCTCTTTGTCCAGTATGCTTTATACACTAAATGGAATATTATTCAGTCGCAAAAAGGATGGAACTTCTGATCCATGCTACAACATGGATAAATATTGAATACATGATGTTGAGAAAAATAATCCAGGTGCAAAAAAACACAAATGGTATATTCTTGCTTATATGAAATGCATAGAGGTGGATAGTAGATTATGTCACCAGGGACTGAAGTAGGGAGAGGTCATTGCTTACTGAGTGCAGAGTTTCTGTTTAAGTTGATGAAACAGTTTAGGTAAATGATGTTGATTATAGCCACATGTTGGGCATATAAATATTACCAGTGAATTGTGTACTTGAATATGATTAAGATGCAAATTTTGAATTGTACTTATGTTACAACAATGTAAACTTTTAAAAATATATAAAGTTTTTAATTTATTGTTTAGTCTTAAATTTATAGAAGCATGAATAGGTCTATTAAGGAAGTAAACTGTGCACCACTCAAGGATATGCAGGAAAAATTAACAAGAATATCCTTTCATGTTGTTAGGATCAAATCTGGTGACTAATAATGTCTAAATATATTGCTTATAATGAACAAGCATTTTATAAATGAGGGGCAAATTGACAGGTGGTAATTTTTGTCACAAGCATGATATTCTTGTTTTGGCAAAGTGTCATTAAGCAAAGGAATGTAGTATCCATGGTTTCCTTGGATTTATATGTAATGGATACAGTTCTCCTTTTTTTGAAGAGGAGAATAGTAAATTTCTAGAAATAACATTAAAGGCTGAATCCTGACCCCATGTCAGAGCTTTGCAGATCTAAGGGCCCTGGTCCAGGTGGGCATCTGTCTTAAACTTTGAAATAACTTTAAGTCAATTCATGTGGTAAGTTGCTAACAGGTTGTGTCTGTGGAAGGCAGGGGAGTTCATTGAGGAGAAATCATAGGAATGGGATTCTGCTGACTCAGAACATGGGCTGTTGGGAACAGAGAATAAGTAGGAAAAATTTCCTTTCTGTCCAGACCAGTGTCCCACAGGGAAAGGATGGCTCCAGGGTAGAAGTAACAAGGAAACGTGCTAATAAGCTCCTATAAGCTTATTAAGCTGTAAACATCTCCTCTGCTGCTGTCTCTCATCCTGTGCAACCCTGGGCTGGACAGAAATGCTTTTTTCCTTGCGAGAACCAGCTCTGCCTGGGGAACCGATGCCTGACTTGTTCCTGCTGTCTTGTTGGTGAAAGAGCTACAGTCCTGTAATCAACCACATGGGGAGGAATTTGGAGTACTACAAAGAGATCTTCTTCTCAGAGAAACCATCCTGATGAGTCTGAAAAGTCAGCAGAATTTGCAGGAAAAGGGTCAAGGAGAATGGAAGCCAAGAATTTTTCCCTGACATCATCTGAGAGGCCATCAGCCTAGCCTGGAGCTGGGAGATCATCATGCTTGTTTTTCTGCTAGCATAATTAATGAATGTATTTACTTATTATGTAAAGAAAGGGTTGTCCATTGAACTCAACTATGCAGGGGCCCTTGATGATGATTAAGTGATTGGTAATGGAAGCAAAATTAGAAGAGGGAGTATATGGGATAAAGTGGTTCCAGGAAAAGCCGAACATATATCCATGGAGCCTTGTACTAAATGGGAGTGGGAAAAAATGGGCTATTAACAGTGGAGGAATGTGTAGAAGTGAGGGCTTTTTTAATGAGTGCTTTATCTGAGGATGTTTCTGTATTGATGACAAAGGGCCTGTCTAATGCAGGTAGATTTTACTTTGCTAAGAATTTCATGGGACAAACACTGCCACATTGGGTACTGTATGAAAAAATGTCAGTTTAATTTAATAGCTGTAAGGTGGTATAATAAAAACTTTACTTGGCAATCATTCCTTTATTGGTGAAGTTAGCCATTCAAATTTTCAATTGCAGGCAATTGTTTTTTCAACTCTTGATCTGTATACTGGGGCTTGAGTATTTTGATTGTTGCTTTGATTGCAAAATTTCAAATGCAGAACTGGAGGGTTTTTTCTTTCTTTCTTTTGCTCTTTTCTTTCTTTCGCTCTTCTCTTTCTTTCTTTCTTTCTTTCGCTCTTCTCTCTCTCTCTCTTTCCTTCCTTCCTTCCTTCCTTCCTTCCTTCCTTCCTTCTTTCTTTCTTTCTTTCTTTCTTTCTTTCTTTCTTTCTTTCTTTCTTTCTTTCTTTCTTTCTTTCTTTCTTTCTTTCTTTCTTTCTTTCGTATTAGCAGTTTCCTTTTAAGTTTTTTTATGTATTTGTAGATTTATTTAGGGGCATTGTTTGAAACTTCATACATTTTTTGTGGTCAAATCAATGTTGCATATTATTTTTCTCGTTGCCTTTCTTCCTTTTTTTGAGTTATATTTTATTTTTAAAGAAGCTTTAGATTACATAAATGTTACGTAAAAATATAGGGGATTCCCATGTACCCTACCCCTCCCCATCCCACACTTTCCCCCATTAACAACATCTTTCATTAGTGTGGTACATTTGTTACAATTGATGAACACATATTGATCCATTGTTACTAACCATGATCTATAGTTTACACTATGGTTTACATTTCGCACCACACAGTTTCATAGGTTTTGACAAAATGAACTTTAACCATCATTGCATTATCTTGGAGAACAATTCTAATGTCCCAAAATGCCCCTTGGAAACTCTTCTTCCCTCTCCCATTCCTCAGAACCTCTGGTGACCACTCTCTTTGTATCAATGTTACAAGTTCTTCCATTACTAAAATAACAATAAGTTTACTTTGGTCCATAATTATATTCCCCCTTATGTTGGTTCATTTCTCAATCATGAGATTATGGGTTGATGATGATCGTTTGATTTCCAATTGACAGGGTGTTTAGATCTCATGGGACAGATGGATGGAACTGTCTTCCTTGCAGTTGTAGATACTCGGTTTTTCAGGATGGGCATTGCCCATCATCATCCTTTTGTTAGCTGTCTTGGGTGAGTCCGATGAACTGGAGAGTAGGTGCTGTCTGCAACTCTCCTGAGATTTAGGGCTCAACTGGCATATGAACAAACTAAAGATTTAAGTCTCTGGGACATATATTTAATGTGTGTAGTGCTAACCATTGGTTCAAATAAAAGGGACAGAAGAACCACGTGTAAGGAAATTATAAATAAGTCTAACTTTGATACATTGGGCAAATGTGTTATCATATATTCCTAGTTAAGCCATTGCCTTTCAAATTTAGAAAGCCTGGCTTCCTTTGACTTAATGATTAATAATGATTAATGTTTTATATGCATTGCATTAATGATTAGTAATGATTAATATTTTATGTATATTGCCTTCTTGTTTCCACACCCTTGTTTTCTTTATTGTACTTTTCAGATTTTTATGTTTTCATATGCAAGGAGTCTTTGGAATTTCTGGGTACCATTCCTAAATATTTTGGGGAAAAAATATGATGGCAGCTTGAACTGTACTCACTCATGGCCTACTCAGTTTTCTGTGGGTGAGAGGAGCATTTTATCAACAGTGCACCAGGAAATCATTTTGTTGCATTTGTGTG
This sequence comes from Cabassous unicinctus, assembly GCA_029593785.1. NCBI lineage: Eukaryota > Metazoa > Chordata > Mammalia > Cingulata > Chlamyphoridae > Cabassous > Cabassous unicinctus. The sequence goes on from JAQZBX010009485.1 coordinate 24,598, forward strand.
TGTACCTTTCTCTCTGTGTATGTCTCTTTGTTTCTGTGTGTCTGTGTGTGCATGTGTATCTGCCTTCCTGTGTGCATTTGTGTTTGACTGTGTGTGTCCATCTCTGCATATGCTTGTGTGTGTGTATGTCTGTATGTGTCTATTTGTGTCTATGTTTATTTGTGTATCTTTTTGCATGTGTGTCTGTGTGGATGTGTCTTTTTGAGTAAGTCTATGCACATTTGGTCGTTTGCACAGTCATCATAACAGAAGTATTTTAGTTCATAAATTCTAGTAAATGTCTTCTACAATATAGAATATGGACACAACCTTACCCTTGGAAACAGGAATGGTTCCCTTTCATTTCAGTGAGACATTTTGTGATTGTTAATTTCATTTGTCAACGTACAGTTCTTGCACAAGCATGCTCTGACCTGACTCTTACTGTGAGGCTATTTTTTTCTTAGCATGTCTAAGGCTAAGAGTTTTATTTTTTTTAATATTTATATATATTATTTTAAAGAATCTTTAGATTAAATAAATATTATATAAAAAGTATAGGTCCATACTTAATGGTAAAGCCCCAGGATGTGTTTATCAATTGCAATTAATGTGCCACACTAATGAAAGATGTTTATGTGGGAGGTTGTGGTAGGTGTGGGAGGTGGGGCATGTGGGAATCCGTATATTTTTTGTGTATCTTTTATGTAATCTAAGTATCTTTTTCAAAAACATTAAAAAAGAAATATAGGAGACTCCCATCTGCCCCCTTCCACACTTTCCCTCATTAAGAACATCTTTCATTAGTGTGGTATATTTTTAACAATTGATGAACACATATTGAAGCATTGCTACACCATGGAGTATAGTTTACATTATAGTTTACATTCTGCCCTCCAATACTTTTTATGTTTTGACAAAATGTATAATTGCCTGTATCTATCATTGCAATGTCATGCAAGAGAATTCCAATGTCTTGAAAATGCCTGCATGTTGCAACTATTCTTCCCAACGTGAGGGAAATCATTAGTCAATTAATTGAATCTAGGGCTGATTACATCTGCTATCAGGAAAGGATATTGTCTTCATTAATAAGAGAAGTCTCCTCATCCAATCAGTTCAGGCCTTCAAGGGAGAAATGAGAATTTCAGCAGTCAGAAAGAATTTCAAAGAACTGAGAATTTCAGCCGTCAAAAAGAATTTTTATCTCTATTTCAGACAGTCAAATTTTCCTGGGAAATTTGGAGTCACCTTAATCAATTTTCTTACTTGTGGCCTGCCCTTTGGAATTCAGACTTGTCAGTCCACATAGTTGTATAAGCCAAATGGTATAATAAATATAAGTCTGTTTTTCTAGGGAATCCTAATAAAGATTTGACACCAGGAGTGCTTTTTGAGAAAGAATATATTAAGGATGAAATTTCTGATTTTTTTCTGGGGTTTTCAATTGTTCTCTGAGTTGCTTAGACTAAGGAAGAGTAATTATTCCTATTTCCAGTGATCAATAAGACACTGATAGTCCATGGCATGAAGTGACAATAGAGATTCACAATATATCACCTTTGGATACTGTTACTCAAATGCTCATGAAAGGCAAGACTCTGGGTGACAGGGTATTTGATATTTTAACTGATTTTTATGTAGTTAAAAATTATATATGTTGGTTGTTCCAAATGTGCCAGATAATATTGTTAAAAATTGAGCTCAGAGCTTCACATTTGCATCTCAAGCACCACCTGAAGGACATGAAAAGTGCCCTGAAATTCGCTCTTAGTTTTTGTAGCTGCAGGCTGGAGTATTCCGAAAACCAACTACTTAGTCTCATTGGGTGAGTTGCAAAATACAATGTAAATTCAGTTACCAATATGCAGGGTGTCTGCTGTTAAAGTGAGGGTATTCAGGATGGAATGAGATCCTGAAAATTGGAAAGGGGCCATATGGGTAATGATTGCAGGGAGTGTTCTTTGCCAGATAAACCTGAAATTGTCTGCTCAGAAGAATCAGTCACCTGACTTCCAGCCTGCCTTGAGAAATCACCCTTCCCATGCCCAGCTGAAAAAAGTAACCATGTTTCACCAGATGTAACTGTAATGGAACCCCTGAGGTAGTGGGCTTTGTCCCATACACCTGCCCCATGGAATATAAGGTCTCCCTCAAATAGAGGTAGAGTGGGCATCACCATTTCAGAATCCTCAGGATTGGGGAATGAATGATGGACTAGAATAGACTTGCTGTTATTCTACTATAGACTTATTGTTATTCTAGCAATGGAAGAACTTTTTTCATTGTTTTAGAGGCAGTGGCCACTTGATGTTTTGAGGGGAAGGAAAGGGGAAAAATAGGTGTAATATGGGGGCACTTTTTGGACGTTGGAAATTGTTCTGAATGACATTGCAATGACAAATACATGTCATTATATATCTTGTCATAACTTAGAAAATTGTGTGGGACAGAGTTTAAACTATAATGTAAACTATAATCCACACTTAGTGGCAATGCTCCAGTACGTGTTCATCAACTGTAAAAAATGTACCACACTAATGCAGGATGTTGTTAATGTGGGAAAATTGCAAAAATTTGGAGTAGGGCATATGGGAATGCCCTAAATATTTTATGTATCACTTATGTAATCTAAGTACCATTAAAAAATAAAAAAAAAATATTTTAAAATATAAAATAAAAATATAAAGTGCTTAGAAATCTCAAAATATGGTGCAACAAATTCCCCTCATGACCCACAGCCTTCACTCCTCTTTTATTCCAGACCTACACCTACACTGAAGTCTCAATAAGCACCAGAAGTTGAGGGGCCAAGTGTGCCACACTCCAAAAGAACTGCATGAGTTTTCCAATGTACAGACAGAATTCAGGGAAATATGTATGGGGATGGATATGAAGTATGTGGAATAATGGTGGAAGCAACAAAAAAGTTGGATCAGAGTGAATTTATTGATAAGGGCCCACTAAGCAGAGATTCTGCGCTCAGCCATGTAACTCAAGAAGATAGAAAGACTTTGTCAGTTTGTTCAGTTCTTTGGCTGGAGCATGGACCAAACAGTGGCTTATATTAAGTGATGTTGAAATGCCAAAACTACTCTTGTATAATGTAGATAAGGGAACCCAAAGACTTAGAAAGATTGGAATGTTGGAGTGGATTCATCATGTAAGACCTCCTCTCCAAACCAAGGAATATCCAGATGTCGCAACTTTCACCACAGTTGTGAGAGATAAATTGAGATCAACTTCATCATCCTTGAAGGGCCCTGTAGCCACTGGGCAATTTGATGTAATTATGAATTCCAAAAATATAATTGGATCATGCTTGTAAACTGATTTGTTAATCTAGACATGATTAAGTTATGATTAGGGCATTGACTGGGCCACATCAGTAGGGCGTTGAGCCCCACCCCTTGCTGGGTGGGGGAATCGAATATAAAAGGCAAGGCAAAGGACAGAGAGTGCAGTTTTTGAGAAGCAGTTTTTATGTTGGAGAGAAGGCCCCAGGAGGAGAGAAGTGAGCCGTTTGCCTGATAGTCTACAGCTGACCTTGTGGAAGAACTAGAGGAGCTAAATGCTGAGAGAAACGCAGCCCCAGGAAGAGAGGAACCCAAGAAGCCTGAACCCTGGCAAACGTTGGCAGCTGTCTTGCTCCAACACGTGGCAATGAACTTTGGTGAGAGAAGAAACTTAACGCTTTATGGCCTGGTATCTGTGGACTTCTACCCCAAATAAATACCCTTTTTAACGACCAACCCATTTTTGGTGTTTTGCATTAGCACCCCTTTTGGCTGACTAATACAGGCCCTCTGGTCACTTTTTTCTGTATATCAGAAATTAGTGTGGAACCTGCTTTCACTGAACTTGGATCCTTAAAAGCAATAGGAATTATTGGATTCTGAGTGGGCAGAAGCCATGTGGCAGCACTTAATTGCCAAAGGCAAGGTGGATGTGGCTACCCTAATGGATAGCAGAGTCAAAGCTGTAATCAGAATGGTCTGACTCACAGACAGGTGGCTTTGGCTAGTTGATCTTGGGGTACCTAGAAGTGAAATGGGTAGGATGTCAACTAGATTCTGGTTCGATATTTATAAGAAGAGTTCTAGGTGAAGTGAACAACAGCCTAACTTGGATCACACACAAATCATGCCTCTCAATCAATTTCCAGACTTGGGACAGATTATAGGGTCAGAATTTCTTGAATGAATCAAAGACCAAGATACATGGGGAGGACCCCGTTATATTGCCAAAAGTTTTGTACTGTTAATCTTCCAGCAATTCCTGAATAGACCAATAGCCATTTTTATAGCTGATTGTATGTTAAGGATACAGAAATGTTTGGACATTTGGGGATTATTAGATGCTACCTCTGAACTGACATGTGTTCCATGAGACTCAAAACTGACTGTGATCTCCGAGTAAATGAAGGGGCAAAAAGATGTCAGGTGATCAATGCAGTTTTTGTTCAAGTTTATCTATACAGTGATTCCAGTGGGTTACTAATTCCGTTCTGTGGGTATTTCTCCAGTTCCAGAATGCATAATTGAAATAGACATAGTCAACAACTGACAGAAACACCACATTGGTTACCTGACCTATGGAGTGAGGGTTATTATGACAGAGAGGTCCAAATGGAAGTCAATAGAACTGCCTCTAACCCTCAAAATAGTGAAACAAAAAGCAATAGTGGATTCCTGGAGGGATTTCCAATATTGGTGCCACCATCAAGTACTTGAAGAATGCAGGGGTGGTGATTCCCTCCACATTCCCTTCATGTCTCCTATTTGGCATGTGCAGAAAACAGATGGATCATGGAGAATGACAGTGCAATATAATAAACTTAACCAGACACTGACTGCAATTGCATCCTCTGTTCCAGAAGTGATAGAACATCATAAGCAAATTAACACATCCCTGGAACCTAGTGTGGCAGGTTGAATTTGGTACCCCAGACAAACATGTTCTTAATCTTAATTGATTCTTGTGAGTGTGAACCTATTGTAAACAGGACCATTGGAAGATACTATATTTAGTTAAGATGTAGCTAACTCAATCAAGATGGGTTTTAATCTGTTCCTGGAGGCATTATAGAGAAGGCCACTGAGAGAAAGACACAGGAAAAAGCTGGAAGAAAACGGAACCCAGAAGAGAAAGGAGAAGATGTCATTGAGTGTACTGACATTTGAGGGAAAATCTGAGGTCTCAAGGATTGCTGGCAGCCAGCCCCAGTACTCCTCAGTCTTCAAGGAAAAAGTGCCTTTCTGATGCCTTGATTTTGATCTTCTCCTAGCCTCAGAAACATGAGCCAATAAATTCCCATTGTTTACTCTAACCCATATTATTGTACTTTTTAGCAGTTGGGAAACTAATTCACCTGATATGTAGCTATTGATCTGGCAAATGCCAGTCTTTTGCTACCTGTTAATAAAAATAAACAAAAACAGTTTACTTCACTGGCATGTCTGGAAATATCCCTTCACTGTCCTACCTCAGGGGCATATCAACTCTCCAGGCATATGTCATAATCTAGTCTAAGGGATTTTGACTGTCTCTCCCTCCCATAAAAATTCACAATGGTCCATTCTATTGATGACATTTTTCTAATTGGACCTGGTGAACGAGAGGTAACAACTACTCTGGACTTACTGGTAAGGCATTTGCATGTGAGAGGGTGGCAGAAAAAAAATCAATAAAAATTGATAGATCTTCCAAAAGAAGGAAATTTCTCAGTATCCAGGGGTACAGGGCATGTTAAGATATGCCTTCTATGGTGAAGGATAAGCTGTTGCACTTGGATTTTCCTACAAGCAAGAAAGAGGCAAAACACCTATTTGCCCTCTTTGGATTTTGGTGGCAACATATTCCTCACTTGTGTGTGGTATTCCAGCTCATTTATAAAGTGACCTGAAAATCTGCTAATTTTGCATGATGACTTGGACAAGAAGATGCCATCCATGCAAGCTGCTCTCCCACTTGGGTCCTATGATCCAATGGTGTTGCAAGTTTCAGTTTCAAATAGAGAGGCCATTTGGAGTCCTTGATATAACCATATGGTAGAATCACAATGCAGAACTCAAGAAAGTTGGAGGAAATCCCTGTTACCCTTTGTAAATAACTACTCTTATTTTGAGAGACACATTTTCCCCTACTACTGAGTCTTAATAGAGCTTGAACACTTGCTTAACCATGGGCCACCAAGTTACAAGGGAGACCCTATTGATTTAGGTATTTTCTGATCCCATAAATTTGGGCTTGCACTTCAGCACTCCATCACAAAATAGAACTGGTGTATATGGGATCTGACTCATGTTGTCCCTGATGGCACAAGTAAGTTGCAAGAGGAAGTGACCCAAATTCCCATGGCCCCACTCCTGCCTCATTAACTTCTGTTTCCAAGGCAGCAGTGTTGGCCTCGTGGGGGGAGCCTTATGACCAATTGACTGAGAAAGGAATATTTGGGTCTTGCTTTGTGGCAGTTCTGCATGATATACATTTACCACAAGTGGACAGCTGCAGGACTATAGATCCTTTCTAGGCCAACCCTGAAGGACAGTGGTGATGGGAAATCCTCCAAGTGGACAAAACCTGAAGCAGTGAACCTGATCATTCATTTTACTTGGGCAGAGAAATGGCCTACCATGTATAATTTGTATAATTATCCCTGGGTTGTCGCCAGTGATTTGGCAAGATGATCAGGGATTTGGAAGGAATGTGGTTGGAAAACTACTAACAAAAAATTTTGGAGAAGAATTATGTGGATAGACCTTTTTGAATGGGCCAAATACAGGAAGGCGGTTTTGTCCCATGTAAATGCTTACCAGAGGGAGCATTAATCTATGGACAGAATGACTTATTCTCTCATTGTCTAATTGGCTCAGGAACAGTGTCCATGGTGGTAGGGATGAAGGTTATTCATGGACTCAGCAACATGGACTTTCACTCACAAAGGCTGATCTGGGTAGAGCCAAAGCTTAGTGCCCAATCTGCCAGCAACGGAGAAAAACACTCAGTGCCTGATATGGAACAATAACCGGAGTGATCAACCTGTTACATGGGGCAGGTTGTATAACTGGACTGCTTTCATATTGTAAGGGCAACTGTTTTTTTCTTTTTTTCCTTAGAGGAATAGATCTGTACCCTGGATATGGACTTGTATTCCTTGCGTGCAATACTCCTGCAAAACTACCATCTGTGGTCTTCCAGAATGCCTTATCCACCATCGTGGCATCCCAAACAGCATTGCATATGATCAAGGAAACCACTTCACAGCAAATGAAATGTGGGATTGGGCACAAGCTTATGGAATTCAAGGTTGTACACTGTTCTCCATCATCCTGAAGCAGCTGGATTGATAGAATGGTGAAATGCTCTTTAGAACACTCAATTATTTTATTAGCTGGGTGGTAAAACCTTGCAGTGCCAGGCAATGTTCTCCAGGAAGCTCTAAATCAGCATCCATAATCCATACTATGGTGCTTTTTCTCCCATAGGCAGGATTCATGGTTCAGGAAATAAGGTATGGAAACGGGAGTGGGACCACTCACTATTACCCTTATTGATTCATTAGAAATTTTTGTCTTTCTGTGTCTTTGAACTTATACTAAGCTGGTCTTGAGCTTTTCTTTCAAAAAGGAAGAGTGCTCCCATCAGGAGACCCCAAAAAGTTTCCATTAAACTGGAGGATAAGATAGCCAGGAGACCACTTTGGGCTCTGCCTCTGAAGCAACCTGCAACAAAGGAAGTTACTGTACTGGCTGCAGTGAATGATGCTGATCACAGGGTGTTTCTTAATACTAAACACCCTGTAGTTAAAGTTAATGGAAAACTGCAGCAATCCACCCCAGGAAGACGACTAAAGCCCAGCTCTGTCAGGATTGAAGGATTGGGTCATTAAACCAGGCAAATTGCCATGACCAGCTGAGGTGTTCCTGAGGGTACAGTGACTAAAGAATGGGATGGAAAAAGGGTTATTTTTAAATATGAGCTAGGAGCACATAACCAGTTGCAGAAATGCAGAGTGACTTCTTCCTTGTTTTTTGTGGACATGTTTGTATACACACGTAAAGCAAATATTCTTTACTTTCTCTCTCCCTTATCACTATATCATTTAAAATAATTTGTAATAATTTTATCTTAATTTGTATTTAAGTTAGAATTTATAAAGGGCAATAATTAATATTACCTAAGTTCATGCATCATTTTCTGGGGAAAGTGTTAGTGCATTTCTGGTAGTATGGAGGACAGTTGAATTATGTTAGGTGTAAGTATGTCTATATTATTGACTTTATTTAAAAATTAAGTATCATTTAAGGAGATGTGTATGCGTGGTAAGTTTATCAAGTGTGAATTGTGATGGTTAATTTCATGTATCAAGTTCACTTGATTATGGTGTCCAGTTGTTTGTTCAAGCAAGCATTGGCTTGTTATTGTGAGGGTGTTTCTTAGATAGATTTACATCATTAGTTGATTTCATCTATGGCTGACTGCATCTACAATCAACAATGATGATTGTCTTGAAGAATGACAGGAGCATCCTCATCCAAGCTATGGAGCCTTAAAAGGAACACTGAGGGTTACATTAATCAGGAAGAATATATAGCTCAGTGCAGGAATGCCTGCCTCACATATACTGGGGCCTGGTTCAATTGCTATCACCTCCGAAGAAAAGGGAACCAGGATGTAATCTAGCAGGCTGTCAGGCACCCAGCTGGAACCTAGTGAAAGGGAATTTATAGATTGAGATTTCTGTTTTAGGCTTTTTGATATGATTTAAAAAATTATACTTTAATTTTATAATTCTTTATTTTATCTATAAAATTGGGTACCTTACCTGTGGAGGGTGAGCTGCAGGGTGATGGATTGATGAGCAACAGCAGGTTGAGAAAATTCTTAGGAGTCTAAGGGTGAAGAATATTGATCCTGGATTGATTTTTCTTCCTGCTTTTTTGTTTGTGTGTTTCTTTTTTCACTTTTGTTGTTTCCTTTTCTTCTTTTCTTTCTTTTATCTCATTAGATTCTTTGTTTCTTGGCTGTCTTTCATTTTTCCCTCTTTGGTTTGTTTTGTTTCATTCCAAATTCTATTTGAAATTCATTTTTTCCTTGTCGTATTTCCAGTTTTTTTTTACGTTACTCTGCTTTTTCCTGTTTCATTGTTTTATTCCTCCTTTTTTGTTCTTACTCCTTTGAATTTTATTAGGATTATTCACTCTTCTTATTTATTTGCTGCTCTTTATGGGTCATTTTCTTTCTTTTTTATTACTGCTATTATTATTTTTCCCTTCTCTCTATTCTTTTTTATGGTCTTAATATTTTTTCAAGGGAACATAGACAACTACAAGGAAATAGAATAAGTGGGACCAAGTGCCAAATCAGAACCATAACACAAAACAAAACAAAATAAACTGTAGAGTTGAAAGAGAAGCTAACCATCTGAATAACCCCATTAATATAAGCAGATGCCTAGAAACCAACAAAAAATTACAAACCATACTAAGAAGCAGGATAATATGGCCCAGCCTAATGAACAAACTAAAAAACAAGGGGAGATGCAGAATGTGGAAAATCTAATCAAGGATGTACAAACAAATATTGTGAATCAACTTAATGAAGTGAAAGAAGAGGTTAGGATATTAAGACAATGCTGAGGAACATACTGAGGAAATTGTAAATACACATAAAAAGATAACAAATCTGATGGTGATGAATGGCAGACTGCAAGAATTCAAAAAATACCCTGGAAGCACATAACACCAGATTTGAACAGGGAGAAGAAAGAATCAGTGAGTTTGAAGATAGTAGAATACAACAGATAGTAGAACAGTTTGGTACCAAAACATAAAATTCAGCAGGGATTCATGAAATTAAATGACAAGTGAAACCCCACAAACATATGCTTTTTAAGCATCACATAGTGAAAAGAGATGTGAAAGGGGAAAAATGTGTATTGGAGGAAATAGTGGCTACAAATTTCCCAACTCTTTTGTGGGACATGGTTGTAGAAGTCCAGGAAGCGCAGCACACTCCAAACAGTATAAACCCTAACAGGCCTACCCTGAGTCTTATTCTTATCAAATTGTCCAGTGCTCAAGACAAAGAGATAATAATGAAAGCTGCCAAAGAAAAGAGATCCATCACATACAAATGAGTTCAATAAGATTAAGCACAGTTTTATCATCTGAAACCATGGAAATGAGAAAGCAGTAGTGTGACATAGATAAGGTGCTAGGAAAATACCTGACAGCCAAGAATTCTGTATCCAGCAATGCTGTTATTCTATAATGAAGGGAGTTAAAAATATTCACAGATTAACAGAAATTAAGAAAGTTTGTCAAAAGAAATATGCCCTTCAAGAAATACTAAATGGAGTTCCACAGGTTGAAAGGAAAAAACAGGCGAAAGAGTGTGGAAGAGAGAACAGAAAAGAAGCAAATTAGTAAGAATAACTAAAAAGATAAAGAAAGAAATAAAAGCAAAATATAACATATAAAAGAAAAAAAAAGGCTAATGTAAAGTAATGCCTTGACAGTAATCTTGAATGTTAATGGATTAAACTCTCCAATCAAAAGACCCAGATTGGCAGAATGAATAAGCTCTCATTTAAATGGTAGAGACCATCATATAAATGGTATGCTATCTAAATTTATATGCTCTCTACAAGAACCTCACCATAGACTGAGGGATGTAAGAAGGTTACAAGTGCAAGGTTGGAAAAAGATTTTACATGCAAACATTAACTAAAAAAGAGCAGGCATACATATACTAATATTGGACAAAACAGACTTAATATGCAAAACTAGTGTAAGAAACAAAGAAGGACACAAAATATTTTTAAAAGGGGTAACTTATCAAGAAGAAAGAACAAACATTAAGATTTATGCACCTAACCAGAGTGCCCCAAAATATATGAGGCCAACATTGGAAACATCAAGTTGAGAAATAGATGACTCTACAATTATAGTGGGGGACTTTAACACACCATTATCACCATTAGGAAGAACATGTCAAAAGAGGGCCAATAAAGAAACAGAGATCATGAATAATGCATTGGAGCAGGGGTTCTTAACCTTTTATGTTTCACAGACCAGTTTGTCAGTTAGGTGAAATCCACAGACACTTTCTCAGAATATAGCAGCTGATAGTTTTATGACACTGAGCATCGGCATGTCTTTAAATTAAAATTTAGAATTATTCAAAAGTACATTTTACAACTTTCCCATAATTTCAATACCTCATAATATAACATGGCTCAACATCTGTACAAAGGGTCATTTTTGGCAAACATTTAGAAATTTGAGTTTTCCCATGACATCATAAAACCATCTGCAACATCCTTACCAACCTTTTTCAGGCAGTTATCCACTGCACTCAGAAAACACTACATGAAAGTAAAAATCATAATTAGTAAACACTATTCTGAGTATTATTTAATAAACCTATCACACCTGCACCAATGTGTCCCCAAAAGAATAAAGTTTATTTGAATTTTCAATTCAAGCTCACATACTCCCTGGAATCTTTCCATGGATGACTTAAGGGTTTGTGGACCTCTGGTTAAGAACCCCTGCATTAGGGCATCCAGACTTAAAAAACATATACATTGTATTACACCCCCAAACAGCAGGATATACATTCTTCTTGAGCACACTTGGATTATTCTCCAGGACACACCACATGATGGGTCACAGAACAACTCTCAATTAATTCAGAAAGATTGAAACTATACAAAGTAATTTCTCTGACCAAAATGGAATAAAGCTCTACATTAATAATGGACTGAGAACCATAAGCACCAAGATACGGAACTTAAACATCACATTTTTAGACAATCAGTGGGTCAAGAATGAAATTGCAAAATCAATCGGTAACTACTGTAAAATGAAAGAAAGTGAGAACATAACATATCAAAACCTATGGAATCAAGCAAAAGCAGTGCTAAGAGGAAATTTATAGTGATCAATGACTATATTAAAAAACAAAGAGAGCTGAAATCAAAGACCTACACTCACACCTGGAGAAACTTGAAAAAGAACAAGAAATTAATTCCAAAGCAAGAATAAAGAAGAAATTACACAGATTAGAGCAGAACTAAATGAAATTGAGAAAATAAAACACTGGGAAAATTTGACAAAACCAATAGCTGGTTTTTGAGAAGATTAATAAAAGTGACAAAACCATAGCAAGAGAAAGAAAGAAAAAAAAGAAAGAAGATCCAAATACATAAATTAGAAATTGAGGATTTATCACAACTAATCCCACAGAAATAAGGAATATCATGAAGATACTTTGAGAAATTTTGTGCTAACAAGATGGATAACAGATGAAATGGACAAAATTTTAGAAACACATGAGCAGCCTATGTGGATGAAAGAAGAAATTGATGATCTCAAGAGACCAATCACAAGTAAAACATTGAGTTGGTCATCAAATACATGCCAAATAAGAAAATCCCAGTCCAGATGGCATCAAAGGTGAATTTTACCAATCAGTCCAGAAAGAACTAACACCAATTTGCTTAGTCTTTAAAAAATAGAAATATAGAGAACATTACATAACTCATTCTATGATGCTAAACTCATCCTAATACCAAAGCCCCATAAAGATGCCACAAGAAAAGCAAACTACAGAGAAATCTCTAATGAACCTGGACACTAAAATCATCAACAAAATACTTGGTAATCACAGGCTTCAACACATCAATTGAATTATACCTAGAAAAAAGTGGGCTTCATCCCTGGTATGGAAGCATGATTCAACATAAGAAAATCAGTCAATATCATACACCACATTAACAGATTGAGAGGGAAAAGAAATTACATGATTATGTCTATTGATGCAGAAAAAGCATTTGACAAAATAGAGCATCCTTTTTTGATAAGAAACACTTCAAGAGATAGGAATAGAAGTAAACTTCCTCAACATGATAAAAGGTATATATGAAAAAGCCAACCTGACATCATATTCAAAGGTGAAATACTAAAGGCTTTCTCCTTAAAATCTGGATGAAAATAAGAATGCCCACTGTCTCTTCTCTTATTTAATATTGTGTTAGAAGTACTGGCTTGTGGGAAGCGGGTGTGGCTCAGTGGATAGAGCCCCCGTTTACCATATGGAGAGGCCCGGGTTCGCGTCCGGAGGCCTCCTTGTGAGGGCACGCCCACCTGAACGGTGGAGTGGGCTGATGCAGCAACCTCACGGCAGGAAGCGGGTGTGGTGCAATGGATAGGGCACCCGTTTACCATATGAGAGGCCCCGGGTTCGCTTCCCGGCGCCTCCTTGTGAGGGCAGGCCGGCTGGCGCGGTGCCGTGGGCTGATGTGGCAAGACCTCACAGCAAGGGGGAGATAAGCAGACACAGAGAAGACACGCAGCGAATGGACACAGCAGCACAAGCAGCAAGGGGGGGATAAATAAATAAAAATAAATTAAAAAAAAAAAAAGAAGTACTGGCTTGAGTACTTAGGCAAGAAAAAGAAAGAAAAGGTACCTAAATTGGAAAAGAAGAATTAAAAATTTCACTCTTTGCAGATGACATGATCCTACACACACAAAGCAGTGTATGAACTGAACAAAGATTTAACTCTGAGTTCTTTATTTAAAGGGTATATTGATAATTATAAACTAAAATAAAGGAGGCAGAAGAGCCATGTGTAGGAAAATTATAAATAAGTCAAAATCTGTTACATTGTGTAATATGTACTCATATATTCTAAGGTATATATACACCAATGGGGTGCTTATTTCAAGGGTTTGTGTACCTTTCCTACAGTGTCAGAATGGCCCTAGAAGCCCAGGAGCACCCTTATTTGAGGCTTTAATTGTAGTGGCAGTAGGTGAGTTCTACCTGAGACATGCATAAATATAAACTCTGGAATGACCTCCCCACTCATTTTGAAATCTCTAAGCCATAAAACTCTTTTATTTAATGTTCCCCCTTTTGGTCAACATAATTTCCTAAATGCATAACTGCTTTGTGCTTGATATTAATCATTCAGTGCCATGGAGACTCATCCTGAGGAGTCATGCCCCTCACCAGGGAGAATGTAGTGCATTTATTTGCTGTGTTTCACATGGAGAGAGGTCACATTTGGGTAATAAATTGATTTTCAGGAGGTAATTCTTATGCAATAGTAATTATTGGGCTAAGTTTCAATTTTATGAGAATAAGTTTCATAGTTACCTGCATAAATATTGAGGGCTTGACATATTTGTCTGTTTTCTTTTATTAGGCACTGCCTCTGTACTTGAGACATTCTTGCCCCTCTATTTGAGAACATAGCAGGGCTCACCAAGATGGAAGTTTAATATTTTGTTATTTACTGTGTGGTTCTCCACCCATTGAGATAACACCCTATGAGAACATGAAAACATTCATTTTCCATAGAAGCATGCCCCAGGTTCACTCTTCCCCAGACATCCCCTCACAGCTTACACCATGCAGCAGTGAACTTCCAATGCCATATTTGCCAAAAGAATGCTCCCACAATTTTATTTCCAACCACATACCTACACATCCCCAGAGTTCACCTGTTTCTTCCTGCAACCCTCTCCCCAGTTCCTTGGATATCCCAACCCACTATCCCAACATTGTCCAACCTCACACTCCAGTGGTGTCAACCCCACTCACATCCCTGCACCACCATCATCCCCATCCATTGCCAAACCTCCACTTTCCACATTATCATAGGTTCCACCCAGACTGAGCATCAACTCAACACATTCTACTCCCTGTCACTCAGTAATCTATATTCCAGACTTTAGCACTGTAAGTTTTCTAAGTATGCTTAGGTCATATCAGTGAGGTCATGCAATATTTGTTCTTTAGTAACTGGCTAACTTCACTCAACATAAGGTTTATGAGATTCATTAACTTGTCATGTGCATCAATACTTCATTCCTTCTTACAGCTGAGTAATGTTCCATTGTATGTATATATCACATTTTGATTATCCATTTATATGTTAATGGACACTTTATTGCTTCCAACATTTGCCAATAGTGAATAATGTTGCTATGAACATTAGTGTTCATATATCTCTTTGTATCTCTGCTCTCAGTTATTGTTGGCCTAAAAGCAGCCACCAATAAAGATAGCGTTAAAGCTCAAAAACCATAAACCTAAATATATTCTGGGTATATATTTAGCAGTCGGATTGCTGGATCATATGGCATTTCTATAGTTAGCTTCGTGAGGAACCACCAAACCATCCTCCACAATGGCTTCACCATGCTACAGTCCCACCAGCAGTAGATGAGTGTTCCCATTCCTCCATAGCCTCTCCAGTGTCTTTGTAAATCCTTAATCATTTTAGCCATCTCAATGAATTGGTTAAGGAGATTTTTTTAACATCTTTGATTAGATATTTCAAATCTATTTCATAGTGTAAAGATAAATAAACAGAGAGACAGAACAGGACAGTTCAGAAATAGACCCACACATGTATGTTTAATGGATTTTCATCAAAAGCACTAAGACAATTCAAGGAGGAAATAAAATCGTTTGACAAATGGTGCTGGAACTAGATTACTTAACAAAAATATAAATGAGCTCCAACGTATCTGGGGATTGACTTCATGTACCCCTTATCTTTAGATTGTTAAAGCTAGTTAAAGCTTTATAAATATGTTTTTTATTTATTTTATTTTTTATTATTTTTAAATTTGTTTTCATTTTTAAGAAAATTTGGTTTGCATAAATGTACATAAATAATATAAGGGTTTCCCATATGCCCTACACCCTCTCCCTCCCACACTTTCCCACAGCAACAACATCCCTCATTAGTGTGGTACATTTGTTACAATAGATGAAAACATATTGAATAATTTCTACTAACTATGGATTATAGTTTACATTATAGTTTACAGTCTGTTCTGCAAAATATTGTAGGTTATGAAAACATATACAATGGCCTGCATCTGTCACAGCAATATCAGGGAAGACAACTCCAAATCCAGAAAATGCACCCATATTACACCTATTCTTCCTCCTCCCATTCCTCAGAGCCTCTGGAGGACACTGCTTTTATATCAATATGCATTCTTCCATTGCTAGAATAATAATATGTCTGTAGTAGAATAATAATGTCTACTTTATCAAGTATAGTGCTAATTAAAGGTTCAAATAAAATGGGCAGAAGAGCCATGCATAGAGAACCTATAAATGAGTCTAACTCTGTTATAATGGGGAGCATAAATTATAAGTAAATCCCAGTGACGGGTTGCCAAATTCCTGAGATGTCTGCCCTGCTTATGCTTTCTGGATGTCTCTAGAGCCCTTAGGATCCCTGCTATTTGAGGCACTATTTACTGTGGCAGTCAAGGAGATCCTTCTGAGACTTGAATGAGCATGACCTCTGGAACAAACTACCACATCACTTTGAAGACTCTTAGCCATAAAAACTTCTTTTGGTAAAGGTCTTTTTTTCCAGATATATTGCTAGCTGGAACTTGGTAATAATCCCTTGATGCCAGGAGGGCTCATTCTAATGAGTTATGTCCCATGCCTGGGGGTAAGTATTGCATTTATATGCTGAGTTTGACTTAGAGATAGGCCATATTTGAGCAACAAGGAGACTCAGGAGATAACTCAGGCAATATATAATACTAGCCTAAATTTTTCAACTTCACAAGAAAAGGTCTATAAACACAATTATTAATATCAAGGGCCTGGTGTAATGGTTTATCTTCCTTCATTAGGCATTGCCATGGCACTTGGGGAATACTTGCTGCCCTATTAGAGAATGAAGCAGAACTCCTCCTGATGGGAATTCAATATTCTTTTGGTTATTATGTGGTTCTCCACCCACTGAGACAATGTGCTATGAACACTTGAACATATTCATTTGCCTTAGTGTCATGCCCTAGCTGAACCCCTTCCCACACATTTCCCATCACTGAAACCCTGTATCAGTGATCCTCCTCTGCCACTGTTGTGATCCTTCTGGCATCCAAAATCTCTCAAAAAATTAAGCCAACAAAATAACCAAATAAAATTATTAAGAAAAATAATATTAAAATTAACCAATGAAATATCAAAAAATAAATAAAAATAAAAATTTGAAATAATAAAACCTTTTAAAAAAAAGACATTATGTCTTAGGTCACTTTGGGATTTGTTGTGTTGTGTGTACAGTGACATTTTCTTCCATATATTCCCCAAGTTTCTTATTTTTTTTTCATTTTCTCTTCAAAGAAGCTTTAGGATACAGAAAAGTAACATAGAGAATATATGGGATTTTCATATACCCAAAGTCCTCTCCCTTTTCCCCTCTCCCTTATTAATAACATTTTACATTCTGGTGATATATTTACTACTATTGTACATGTCGAAGCATTGTTACTAAATGTGGTCAATGGTTTACATTATGGTTTACATTTTGGATTGTACACTTTTATAAGATTTGACGAAATTTGAAGTGGCTTGTATCTGCTATTGCAAGATCATGCTGAACAATTCTAATGCCATAAAAATGCCCTCTGTACTAATTATTCTATTCTTCCCTCCCCCTCTCCTTGAATCCTATGGTAACCACTAAGTTAAAAATTTTGAGGAATAAGATTCATAGTTACTTGCAGTAATATTGTGGGTCTGACATACTTTGTGTGTTTTTTTTTTATTTCATACTGCCTATGTTCCTGAGGGATTCTTGTTGCTCTAATTGCAGACATAGGACTCACCCAGATGGGAGTTTGATATTTTATTGTTTATTGTGTGGTCTCCACCAACTGATATAAGATACTATTCCAAGATGAGCAATTACATATTCCATAGAATCCTCCCAGATGTGCCCTGTCCTACATACTCTCCCCACATTCAACACCCTACACCAGTACCCTCCTCTGCCATATTTGCCAAAAGAACATTCCCAACATTGTAGTTTTAGCCACAGACCTGCAAATACCCCGAGTTCATCTGATCATTCCTGCAACTCTCCGCCCAATCCATGGATAGTCTGACCAAAACCCCATCCATACTACCCATCACAGACCATCTCCACTCTAATCGCATCACTGCACCATTATTACAGTCATTTACTGCACAACTGCAGCCTTCCACCTTTTGTAGATTTTGTCCATATGGGCATTGGCTCACAACACTCTAACCCATTTCTGTCTCCTGTAAACCTATCTTCCAGACTCTAGCTCTGTGAGTCTGCTCAATTATCTTAATTCATATTAGTGAGGTCATGCAATATTTGCCCTTCAGTGTCTGGTTTACTTTATCAGTATAAGGTCTTCAGGATTCATCCATGTTTTCCTGTTTGTTTATACTGCATTCCTTCTCAAAGCTGAGTAATATTCCATTGTATGTACATGCCATAGTCTGTTAATCCATTCATATGTTGATGGACATTTGGTTTGCTTCCAACCTTTGGAATAGCGAATAATGCTGCTGTGAACATTGGTGTGCATATATCTGTTCACGTCCCTGCTTTCAATTCTTCTGGGTATATATCCAGCATAGGGATTGCTGTATAATACAGCCATTCTTTAGTTAGCTTCCTGAAGAATCGCCATACTGTCTTCCACAATGGTGGCACAATTCTACATTACCAACAGCAGTCTATTCAAATCAACTGCTCATTTTTAAATGTGTTCTTTGTCCTTTCATTTTCAAGATGTAGGTTTTCTTTATAAATGCTGTCTATTTTGCTCTTAAATGTTAGATGGTTACCAAATATTTTCTTCCAAGGTAAAGGCTGTCTTTTCACTTTCTTGACAAACCGCTTTGAAGTGCAATTGTTTTTAATTTTGAGGAGGTCTCATTTATCTATTTTTGTTGTTGTTGTTGCTCGTGTTATTGGTGTAAACTTTATGAAACCATTTCCTACTAGAAGATCTCATTGATGTTTCAATACATTATCTTCCAGGAGTGTTATGGTCTTTTCTCTTATATTTATATCTTTGATCCATCTTCAGGTGATTTTTGTATAGGGAATGAGATTGTGATACTCTCTTGTTCTTTTGGATATGGACAGCCAGATTTCCAAGCACCGTTTCTTGTGGAGGCTATTCTCTCCAAGTTGAGTGGGCTAAGAAGCCTTGTGGAATATGATTTCAATGTACATGCAAGGATCTATATCTGAAATCTCACTTCTGCTCCATTGCTCAGTATTTCTATCTTTGTGCCAATACCATGCATTTTTTAAGATTGTAGCTTTGTGTATATTTAAAAATCAGGTAGTGTGACTGTATTAGTCATCCAAAGGGGTGCTAATGTGAAATACCAAAAATGGGTTGTTCTTTATAAAGGGTATTTATTTGGGGTAGAATTCCACAGACACCAGGCCATAAAGTGTTAAGTTTCTTCACACCAAAGTCCTTTGCCACGTGTTGGAGCAAGACAGCTGCCGACCTTTCCCAGGGTTCAGGCTTCTTGGGTTCCTCTCTTCCCAGGGCTGCATTTCTCTCTGGGCTTAGCTTTTCTGGTTCTTCCACAAGGTCAGCCGTAGACTACCAGGCAAACGTCTCACTTCTCTTCTCCTGGGGCCTTCTTTCCAACATCAAAACTGCTTCTCAAAAACTACATCTACTCTGTTCTTTGCCTTGCCTTTTATATTCGATTCCCCATCCACCAAGGGATGGGGCTCAACACCCTAGTGACTTGGCCCAGTCAACACCCTAATCATGATGTAATCATGCCCAGATTAACAGATTAGTTTACAAGCATAATCCAATTATATTTTTGGAATTCATAATTACATCAAACTCCCCAACTGTAACACTCCACCCTCTGAATTCCAAAAATACATCACAATATTCAAAAACCATAAATCAGTAACAATTCAAGTACAAAATCATATCATAATCAGTTTAAAGAAATACAGTTCATCTTGAGGCAAAATCTCCTCTGCCATAGACCTCTGGAACTTACAGAACCATTTAACTGCTTCCAATACACAAATGGAAAGACAAAGATAAACATTTTCATTATCATAAGGAGAAATTGGGATATTAAACATGAGTTGTGGATCCTCTACAGTTCAGTAAACCTGCAGGGCATCCTCCATTCGATTTCAAAGTCTGACAGACATTCATAAGGCATTGGTTTTTTCTCCTTGGGGCCACATGGGAACCCACCCTTTCCAAAGGCTTGGCCAATGGCCATTTTCTTGGTTCCACCCTCATCAAGCATCTGGGTGTTGACCAAGCTCCAGACCTCACCCTCCAAGAGTGTAGAGGTGATTGCCACACCTCACCTAATCTTTGGGTTAGAGTCTTAGCCCCCCTAGTACAGTGAGGTGAAGACAACACTCCCCCTAAACTTTGGCATACATGTTCAACCCTCTCAGAGCAACGAGTTGACTACCTGGCCTTCCCTAATGTTTGGCATACAGGTTCAACCCTCTCAGAGCAACGGGTTGACCACCTGGCCTTCTCTAATCCATGGGGGACAGGTACACCCCTCTCAGACCTATGGGGTTTTGACCTTAACCGCCCTAATCTTTGAGGAATGTGCTCCACCCTTTCTGCACCCTGGCGTGGCAAAACTCTCCCAGAACATCAGATGGGGACATCCACCCTCTTCAACTGCTGGGGAAAACTCACCCTGTCTGCACCATGAGGCATCAAAACTTTCTCAGAACATCAGGTAGGAACATCCACCCTCTTCAAATGGAGGGGCAAACTCACCCTCTCTGTACACATGGGTGGGGCTCCTCTCTTGGCCCAAGGAGATGTCTTAAGTCCAGATCTCTGCTTCCACAGTTTTCTTCTTAAAGCTGATTCTCCTTCAATCTCTCCTTTCCATGTTCTCTTTTGTCCAAGCTGACAATGGTTTTGTTCGTACAGCTCTCCCAAAAACTTTGTTGGTTTAGCATGCAGGAAGCAGGGGTCCAAGCCATCAGACAGTAAGACTTTCCACAAGTCTTTCTGAGATAACTGCATCTTCAATTCTGAGTTATGAGTTCCAAGTTTAGTAAAGTCTTCAAATAGGGCATTTTCATCTGGGAATTTGATTTCCAGAAACATGGAAGTTCCAGAATCAATTTCTGTTTTCTTTGTGCCCAAAAGTTCAGTCCTTAGTGTATTTCACTCATCTAGTACCTTGTTATAACCTGTAAGGGAAGCCAAGCCACATTCTCTGAGTTTACCTTGGAAAGTTCTTCAGCTAAATGCTCTGGTTTGCCATTTTCAAATTCTTTCTTCCATATAACACCAGGAGTTAATCTTGCTAAGTTCTCTGCATCTTTAAAACATGGATTGCCTTTCCTCCAATTTCCAATAATGGTTTCATCATTTACTTCTAAGGCATCATAGAAAGTCCCTTTAGCATCCATTTTACTATCAACAGTTTCTTCAAAGCGATCTAGGCCTTTTCCATCAAGCATTTCACAATTCCTCCAAAAAATACCCCTTACCCATTTACAAATTCATAAGGGTCCTAGATTTTCTGAATGATAAATGAGCATCGGCTTCAACTTAAAATCACCAGCTGCATTAGCCCCTAACAAGAGAGTCAGCTTGTCCTCTGAAGCTTTGAAGCCAGGCATTGACTTCTCTTCTCTGGTTAGAAAATTCCTGGATGGCATTTTCTTCCAGTAGAGGGCTGTTTCACTGACACTGAAT
>JAQZBX010009486.1:0-46033 GCA_029593785.1 Cabassous unicinctus
ATGAATGTACTTATATATAAATATATATATATATATATAATGTATGGT
Organism: Cabassous unicinctus; assembly: GCA_029593785.1. Classification (NCBI taxonomy): domain Eukaryota; kingdom Metazoa; phylum Chordata; class Mammalia; order Cingulata; family Chlamyphoridae; genus Cabassous; species Cabassous unicinctus. The sequence goes on from JAQZBX010009486.1 coordinate 49, forward strand.
ATATAATAATGAATACACATGGAAAAATATTTTCCTATTTTTTCACTATAAGAGCTTATGTAGTTGAATTCAAGTAAGTTAAATGAGCATATGACATAATTCCTTTCTCTCTCGGCACTACTCAATTTTAAATTCTTGTAACCTAACTTTTACCCCTATCACTATACTGAAAACACTGCCTTTTCTAGTCCTCAAATAAAAAGGCCTTTTATCAGTTCCTACTCTCTTGACATTTATACATTCCTCTCCTAAAATCTCCCCTGCCCCATTAACTTCTACGATATTTTGGTTTTTTTGGTTCTCTTTCTCTTTTCTGAACTATTTCTTCTTCATTTCCTTCACTGACTCCACTTAGTTCCGAATCCTAAAATGCAGTTACAAATGATCCTTTATCATCTCTCTATTAACTCATTCTATATTCTTTCCATTAAAAATATTATCTACTCTCAGTTTCAACCAGTTCTCTGGTAATGATTCCAAAACTGTAACTTAAAAATAATCACAGGGAGTGGATGTGGCTCAAGCAGTTGAGCACCCGCCTCCCACATGGGAGGTCCCAGGATTGGTTCCCGGTGCCTCCGGAAAATCAACAAACAAACAACAAGCAAAAACAAACGATAAAACCAACTCAAGGAAGCCGATGTGGCTCAGTGGTTGAACACCGGCTTCCCACATACAAGGTCCCGGGTTCAATCCCTAAGACCCCAGTATCTCAAAAAAAATAATAATAATAATGACAAGGATACACTTATGTACTATCTGCTATGTATCAGCATGGTTCTAAGTGATTTGCATATATTATCTCATTTAATCCTCACACACTAGGTAGGCTTAATTATCATCCATGTTTTATAGATGAGGAAAGTAAAATATTGAGGGGTTAGGTGAGGATAAGCAGTCTGGTTCTAGTATACCCACTAAACATACTGCCTCTCCAACAGTAAGTGAATCATTATCAACCTGAATATTCCAATATCAATTCAAATTAATTATACCAAGATAAAATTATTATTTTCTGCTGCCAAAATAGCTCCCCTCCAGATTTCTCTATTTCTATCAATGTTTACATCATTTGTATTAATTAGGAATGGTTTTTGTGGTAAGTGACAAACACAAAACAAAAACCAAAAGCAATAATTAATGGTGGCTTTAAAAAATAGAAATTTTGTTATTACCACATAAGAAAGTCTGATGATCACTAGCTTTGGTTAACTGATGTCAGAGCTGACAGTTTCTGCAGTTCTCTTGGCCTTTCCCTCATTATTGGAATAGGACTGCTGAAACTCCAGTTGTTGAGTTTGCACTAAAGAAGGTGGATTAAGGGCAGTGACAGCACTGCATCTATATCCCATTTTATCAGGAAAGCCAAAGTTTTCCCAGAAACTTCCAGCAGACATACACTTATATTTCTTTGGTCAAAACTGTGTGTAAATACAAGGGAGACATGAAAAACAAGCATTTGAGTGGGCACACTGCCATCCAAACAAAATTAGGATTCTCTCAGTAAAATGAAGGGCAGGGAGAGCAGATATTGAACCAGTTACTAATGATGTTTGCATACTATTCTGAGATGAGACCCATGACAAAAAATAAAACAGGGTCATGTGATAAGGAAGGACTGGGAGACTTCTTTAGGTTTCATGGTCAGAAAAGGTCAAGCTGAAACCTGAATGACAATAACCAGCGAGACATAAAAGTTCTGGGAAAGGAGCTTTCCAGGTAGTACAAAGGCCCTAGAATGCCAGCACACTTAGCATGTTCAAGCAGAAAGAAGAAAAAGGCGTCCCAGCCAGTGTAGCTAGAGGGTAGAGAAAAAAGAGGAAGTAGTATGCTAGAGCTAGATCACACAGACCCTTGTAAGCTAAAATAATGAGTGATTAGGTTTCATTGTTCTCATAAACATTCTACCTCATATTGTACCATAAACATATCCTAATATTCTACCTCAATGTTTCTGCTCAGGATGCTTCCATCACCTAGCTACTCTTCCTATTTCCTTTTTGATCATACAAACTCTATCAGTCCTTAAAGTTCCAGACCAAGTTCCACTGACAAAGTGAAGTATTTACCAATGATCTCAGTTCACAGTGATTACTACTTTCTCCAAAGTCCTATAGATTTATCTAGTATAGTGGAATGGTTACAAACATGGACTATGGAACTAGACAATCTCTGTTAAAATCCTGGCTTAATACTTATTAACTGTGTGACCCTGGGCAAGTTGCTTAATCAGATTGTGTCTCATTTTCTTTCTCTGTAAAATGATAATGATAATTCCTATCTCATAGAGTTTTTTATATGAATTTATATATATATACACAAGTACGTATATGTGTATATATATACCCATACTCATAATTAATGTATATTACACACGTGTGTATATATGTGTGTGTAATACACATATAATATAAGTTAATATATATAAAGCACTTAGAAGATTTCCTGGCATCTAATGTGCTGACTAGTATCATTATTATTGCCATTATCACAATATTAGCCTCTGGCACTGATTAAATATATACTCTTATACAGTCATTTATCTTTATTGTTCATTTCATGTCTTCCAACTAAACTATAAACTTTTGAAGATTTTACAAGAAAGCAGAGCTACTGTAATTGGAACCTAAAAATAGAAAAGACCTCTGAAAGAAAAATATACCTCAGATTTCACTTGGAGAATAGAGAAATATAAGAAATATCATCATGAACATAAGCCTGAAATACTGAAGTGTTTTCAGAAAGACATTTACCAGAATAGTGTTGGGTATGAGAAACTGTATACCATTAGAGGAAATGGAATGTGTGTCCGAGAGGAGGAGGCAGACTTATTCTCTTGTGCTGAGACCAAGGAGTAAGTGACATGGAGGCAGATTCCAACTCAATATAAGAAAATCTTTTTTTTAACTAAGGGTCTGTCCAAAAATTGAAACTACTACCAATGAATTCATCATCAAATAAAATAAATATTAGATAATCAATTGTCTGGAAGAAGGATTGATGTATAAACAGAAGACTATATAGCGTAGTGCTTATGAGCACATAATCTTGAGTTAAACCTTCTAAGGAGTGAATCTCAGCAGTACCATTTATTAGTTGTGACTTTTGGAAAGTTACTGAACCTTTCCAAATGTAAGATTCCTTATGTGTAGAATGGAGCTAAGAATACCTACCTCAGAAGTTTAAATAGATTAAATGAGAAAATGTATATAAAGTCTTTAGCACAGTGCCTGACACATGGTAAAAACTTTTGTCTGGAAAAAAAAAAAAACAATCCTAGAGGAAATTTATTAACAGTTGAGGGTTGCCCAGTGAAAAGGCAGGCTCATCATCTGATCTCCCTAGTATGAACTTCACCAGTTAAAAATCCATGCTCAAATATGCAGAGTTTCTTCTCAGCTTTTTAGTGCCTCATCCTTAAATATAAACAGACACAAAAGCTCACCAGTCATTTGGGAAAAGAATTCAACAGAAAACAAGAAGATTAAAACAAAAAAACACAGAAGATGAAAAAATAACCAGAAGGGAACAGAAACAACAAAAGAAACAGAAGAAAACTTCAAAATTTCTATAATTAATTTCCTTGGAGAGAAGAAAAAATAATAAGTCCAGAAAAAAAGAAGAAAATGCTATGAAAAAAGGAATAACAGAAAAATGTAGCTCCTAGAAATTTAAATTTAATTGAAATTTAAAATAATCAATAGAAGCATTAGAAGATAAAGTAGAGGAAATTTCCCAGGACAAAAAGATAAAGACATGGAAAATAGAAGGGAAAAAGAGAAGAAAAAAAAAATTTTTTTTAATTAATTAATTTATTTATTTATTTAATTATCCCCCCCCTTGCTGCTTGTGCTCATTGTGTCCATTTGCTGTGCATTTTTCTGTGTCTGCTTGTCTCCCTTTGTTGTGTCATCTTGTCACACCAGCTCACTCACTGTGCCGTGCGGGCTGTCAGCTCACCGCGCCGCGCAGGCCGGCTTGCCTTCATCAGGAGGCCCCGGGAACTGAACCTGTGGCCTCCCATATGGTAAACGGCAGCCCAACCAATTGAGCCACAGCCGCTTCCCAAGATAAGAAAATTTGAGGAGCAAATCAGAAGGTCCAACAACCATATAATAAGAGTCCCAAAAAGAGACAAACAAAAAAAAGGAAATATGTATTTTTTTAATTTCAAGAAAATTTTCTAGAATGGAGACAGGATAATCTATTTTTAAAAAACCTTGAAACAAGGCACATTTTGAAGTTTTAAAATATTAGGGATAAATAATAATAGCTAACACTTTGGATGCTGCCTATCACAAACCAGGCACTAACCCATTAAATCATTTACTCTACATAATGATGCTACAGATAGAGGTAGCTATTATTATTTTCATTCCATGGAAAAACTGATTCAAAGAGAGATTAAGGAATATATATGTCCAAGTTTAGACAGCAATTAGGTGGTAGAGCTGGAATGCAAACCTGAACATTTTCAACTGAAAAAAGAAAAAGGTTACATTCAGAAGAAATGAATTCAAAATGACACCAAACTTCTCATTGTAGAAGGGAGTGGAATGATGCCTCTAAATCTCAGTAAGGAAATTATTTTCATTCTAGAATTCTATATTCCATCAAATTATCAACAAAAGATAGAATAAAGATGATCAGACATGCAAGAATTCAAAAAATTTATCTCCCAAGCATCCTTTTCTTAGGAAGGCATTGGAAAATATGCTTCAGCAAAACAAGGGAATACACTAAGAGATTCAGAAGATATGGAAAAGTAGTGATAGGAAGTTCCAAATGACAACTCGCACCAGGTCTAAAAACAGTTAACACTAGAGCTGGAGGAATAACTGAGGGAGGGAAGTCTCCAGAAAAGGGAGGAAAGAAGAAAAATATTGATAGATTTACTTATGTTTGTGTTTATGAAAAATTTACTGCTTGGTACTTGACAGGTATCACTGAACATTTAGAAAAAAATACCAATAGGTACAAGAAAAACTAAGGAAATGAAAATGGGGGTGAGGTAGTACTAACTCCAAGAAAAACAAGGGTTGGAGAAAAAAGAAATGTAATCATAGTACACTACGTATGGCAGTTTAAAGTTTTTTTGTGAATCCAGAAAAGGTCATGTTCTCAAACTAATCCATTCCTGTGTGTGTGAGGCTCTTAGATTGTATTAAGGGGCCTTTGATTAGATCACTTGATTATATTGCTTTAGGGCCTTTGATTGGACTTTGTCAGTAAGTCATGACCCAGGGTGGGTCTCTGCCCTTTTGCTGGAGTCTTACATAATCTGAGAACTGAAAGCAGAAACACAGAGAGAATGACAGCTGCCATTTTGACCCTGCCATGCGGGAGAAAGGACTGCACAAAGACAGAGAAACCCTGAGAGGACGAGAGAGAGGCTGGAGGCTTGAACCAGTGGAGCAGGCATGAAACAAGAAGTCGCCATTTTCCCTTGCCACATGGCAGGAGTCCAGGATCGCAGCAGCCAACCTTTGGTGAGAAAGCATCTCTGATGATGCCTTGTGCATTAGTCAGCCAAAGGGGAGCTAATGCAAAATACCAGAAATGGGTTGGTCTTTATAAAGGGTATTTATTTGGGGTAGAAGTCCACAGTTACCAGGCCATAGAGCGTAAGTTTCTTCTCTCACCAAAGTCCATTGCCATGTGTTGGAGCAAGACAGCTGCTGATGTTTGCCAGGGTTCAGGCTTCTTGGGTTTCTCTCTTCCCAGAGCTGCATTTCTCTCCGGGCTTAGCTCCTGTGTCCTCCACAAGGTCACCTGTAGACTATCAGGCGAACGGCTCACTTCTCTTCTCCTGGAGCCTTCTCTCCAACATCAAAACTCCAACATCAAAACTCCAACTTCAGAACTGCAGCTCAAAAACTGCTCCCTCTGTCCTTTGCCTTGCCTTTTATATTTGACTCCCCCACCCACCAAAGGGTGGGGCTCAACGCCCTACTGATGTGGCCCAGTCAATGCCCTAATCATAACTTAATCATGCCCAGATTAACAGATCAGTTTACAAGCATGATCCAATTATATTTTTGGAATTCATAATTACATCAAATTGCCAAACGGCTACACCTTGATTTGGGCATTTTCACAGCCTCAGAACTGTAAGTTTTTACCCTTAAAAATCCCCATTTTAATAAAAGCCAACCCATTTCTAGTATTTTGCTCCCACTAAAACATTATGTAATTAGTGAACAATATTATGGAGATATAATAATGTAAACACTTACAGCAGTTGGATATTATTGATAAACTCCAAAAAGTAATATTGGATTATGTTTATAAACTGGTCTTTTCCTCTGGGCATATTAGAGTGTATTGGATTCAAAGGTTTTACTTTTACTTGATTAAATAATGATTAAGGCTTTGATTGGGCCACGTCAGTAGGACGTTGCATCTCCGCCCCATTGGGGGGGGGGGCGGCTCACAGAGAAACCGCACTGCACAGAAGGGAGTTTGGAGTTTTAATGCTGGAGCCCGGGGGAAGTAAGCACACAGAGGAGCTTAGTCTTGAGGAAGGAGAGAAGGCCCCTGGAAAAGAGATGAGCCGTTTGCCTGATAGTCCACAGCTGGCCTTGTGGCAAGAAGCAAGCCTGAGCCCAGAGAGAGGCAAGCCCCGGGAAGCGAGGAACCCAGGAAGCCAGGAACCCAGGAAGCCTGAACCCTGACAGGTGTCGGCAGCCATCTTGCTCCAACACGTGGCCATAGACTTTGGTGAGGGAAGCAACTTACGCCTTATGGCCTGGTAACTGTAAGCTTCTACCCCAAATAAATACCCTTTATAAAAACCAACCAATTTCTGGTATTTTGCATCAGCACCCCTTTGACTATTACAACACTGAATAGTGATTTAACAAAAAAACTGTGATATAACTTAACTACATTGGGAGTATGATTGGGAGAAGGAGAAATGGGGGGTAAGGACTATAACAGGAAACTAATTGATCCAAATGGATTAATGTAAAATTGATTAATCAGAAAATGGCAGAATAAGCATATGACTTAGAAATGTAGAGTTTACATCCTGAGAAAATAGCTAAAAGAGTTAAAAGTGACTACTTTCGAGGAGCTATCTTATGGAGTAGGGACTCCTGTTTTGCAGCATAAGCCTTTCATTGCCATTTCATGTATTACCATGATAAAGATGAAAATTAATTTTAAGTCCATATTAGTTGGCCAAAATGTTTTGAATTATGTATTAAACAGGCTAAAGTAAGATAAAGTCACAGCAATTTAAGAAAAGTACAATTTATTAGAAGAAATAGGTGAAAATACACTGGAGATTTGCTATAATTCACTCCCCAGTTCTTCGCTGACTTATAAATAAAACATAGTCTCTTTAATTCATTCTTTCATTCAACAAATATGTATTGAGTACCTACAATGTGACAGCCACTGTTCTAGGCAATGGGGATACAACAAAAAACAAAATCAACAAATACCTCTGCTTTTGTTGAGATGACATTCCAGTAGGGGTAGACAGATGATAAGTTAAATAGGCAGAATGTGTGTATTTATGATATAGCAGAATATATACATATATGTATGTGTATATGTGTATGTGTTTAAACACATGATAGCTTGTGATATGTGCTAAGGAGAAATATGAAACAAGGAAGTGGGGTATCTACAAATATATAAAGGGTATATGGGGAAAGCCTAATAAAGTGACACTTGAGTAAAGCAGATGAGGTCAGAGAGGGAATAAGGCTTTATGGGTTGTTGTAAGGGCTTGAGCTAGTAGTTGGAAAGCTACTGGAGCTGAAGGAATTACTGGGTTCAAAGAAAGAAGTAACAAAATCTCACTCAGAGATGGATAGGAAGGAGAGGGTGAACAGAAAGATTAGAGACAGGATTAAACAGAACTATTCCATAGAGATACTGAAGTCTGGAGAAAGGGGCAAAACAGAAGAGCAGTTGTTTTGGATGCACTCCCCATCAACCTGACTTCAACATATTACCTAACCTTCAAATCTTCCACCACTCTCAATTCTCTCAGACCATTTGCCTCCATATACACACAGATGTCATAGTTGATCATTTCAATGAAATAATAGGAACCCCTAACCCCATTTCAAATTCCACTATCTTTATCATGCCAAACTCTTAGTTCAAAGGCTTCCAAGCATTCTTTTTTTTTTTTTTCAATTTACTTATTTTTTTATACTTTTTAAAAGATGCTTAGATTACATAAATGTTACCCAAAAATTACAGGGATTCCCAAGTTCCCCACCTCCCACACCTCCCATAACCTCCCATATAAACATCTTTCATTAGTGTGGCACATCACCTGCAATGGATATACACATCCTGGGGCTTTGCCACTAAGCATGGACCATAATTCACATTGTAGACCACACTCTCTCCCACACATTTCTGCATGTTATATGCTGATGTAAAATGGCCTATATCTGTCATTGTAATGTCACTCAGGATAATTCCCAAATCCCAAAAAAGCCCCTGTATTACAACTACTTTTCCCTCTCCCTGCCCCGAAAGCGTCCAGTGGCCACTGGCTCCACCTCAATGTTGTAATTTCTTCCATTGCTTGAATCACAATATATCTACAACAGAATACCAGTAAGTCTACTCTAGTCCATGCATTCTTAAATAAAGTTATGAAACTCTGTTAATTAGGTTCATTATAATTAGAAGAACCCTTACTACTCTCGTTGATTTCCTACTCATTGTGTAGTAGGTTTAAAAAGGGCAGGTTTCATGGACCATTAAGACATTATCTGAGCCCTAAGGGAAATGTAGTGAATATACACTTTAAATTGTTTTTGCACTCCCCAAATTAATGTCTCTCATTTTTCTTTCTCCAAACATTATATATTTTTTTCATGGAAATTTTAATTTTTGTTATGCATTTATTTGTGTATTTAATGTTCATCTTGCTTACTAGACCATAGTTCATGAAGACAGGAGTTAAAACTATCATGTTCACCATTGCATACCCAATTCCAGAAAAATATATTGAACACTTACTATGGGCCAGGCACAGTACTAGATGCTGGGATATATCAATGACCAAAACAGGCAAAACATTCCTGTTCTTATACAGTTTACATTTGACTAGGGGAGACAGATAAGAAACAATTAACATAATAAATAAATTATTTCTTTATTAGAAAGTGTTAAGCACTACAGGAAAAAAGGAAAAGACAAGGTAAAAGGGAATGGGGGAGATTTGCAATTTTAAAATAGGGTGGTCAGGTTAGGCCTCACTGAGAAGGAAGTACCTGAGCCAAGACTTAAAGGAGGTAAAGGAGTCAGTCATGCAGATTTATGAGGGAAGAGCATTCCAATTAGAGGGAACAACCAGTGCTTTATATTTTAAAAGGATCACTTAGGCTGCTGAATTGAGAAAAAGCTGTAGTAGAGGTGGGGGAAGCTGGGAAACTAATTAGGAGGCCATTGCAGTAATGATGGTGGTTAGACCAGGATAGTAACAGTGGAGGTGGTAAGAAGTGGTCTGATTGTAGATATACTCTGAAAGTATAACTGGTTATGGAATGTGTGAGAAAGAAAGGATTTAAGGATGATGTCAAGACTTTTGGTCTAAGCAGACAGAAGGATAAATCTGCCATCAAATGAGATGAGGAAAACTACAGAGTACAGCAGGCTTGAGAAGGAAAATCAGGAATTTTATTTTGGTTATGCACATCAGACATACAAGGAATGCTGAATAGCAGTTTGACATATATAATCTAAAATTTGAAAGAGAGGTTTGGGCTAACAATACCATCTTGGTTTTAGCAGACTTATACTTGATATTTAAAGCTATACAACTAATGAGATCACCAAGATAAAGGAGAGTTGAGGAATAAAGACTAAACCCTGAGGTACTCCAACATTAAGAGGCTGGGGAGAAGAGCAAAGGAGAAGTGAGAAGGAGCAATTAGTAAAGAATGAGGAAAACCAAGGGAAGAGGATTTTTAGTGAAAGAAAGGGGTGAAAGCACTCAAATATTTGTTGGTTAACGAAATTGATCACCAAATTAATAATATTAATTTTTTCTCCTAGTCAAGTAGATGTAAAACAGAGATGTCTTTGAGATCTCCCTTTTCCGTACCCTCCCCCCACCCTGCCCGAGTTTAAGCAGCTGATTGATCTTACTGAGTCTACCTTCACAAACTCTCTCAAAACAATTCCTTCCTCTCCAGTCCCACTGCTTTGGTTCTACTTCAGGTCCTTGAAGAAAACATTACAATCCAGCAAAGAAAGGTTAGACTCTTCAATAAATGATGCTGGAACAATGAGCTATCCATATTGAAACATCTACTTTACAACAGAAAAAAGATCTAGATGTGAAACATACATCTTTAAAACTTTTGGAAGAAATATAGGAGATATGTATATGATTTTGGATTATTAAAGATTTCTTTAATACAAAGCTTAAAAGCTATAAAGGGAAAGATTAATTTGACTATATTAAAGTTAAAGACACAATTAACAAGTGAAAATAGTAGCCTAGGAGAATATATTTACAAACAAATAAAGCCAATAAAGCAGTGGTATCCAGAATTATATAAAGAATTCCGTCAAAGCAAATAACCCCATTAAAAAAATAGACAAAAGAAATGAACAGGGAGCAGATGTGGCTCAAGCAGTTGGGTACCCGCCTCCCACATGGGAGATCCCAGGTTCAGTTCCCAGTGCCTCCTAAAGATGAGCAGACAATGAGTGGACACAATGAGCAGACAACAAGCAGAGACAATGAGCAGACAATGAGCAGACAGACAAGGGAGCCATCTCGGGAGGGGGGCAACAACTTTTTTTTAAAAGTGGATTTTCCCCTAAAAAAGAAATGAGCAGGAAATTCACAAAAAAGGAACCAAATAGGCCAATAAACCTTGATAAGACGCTCAATCTCATTACCAATCAGAGAAATACAAATGAAAACTACAAAGAGATACTATTTCATATCCATGAGATTGGTTAAAAATTTTTAAATCTGACAATATCAAGTATTGATAAGGATATGAAACACTCATATATTGTTTGATATGACCACTTAGGAGAGTATTTGATAATATCCAACAAACCTAAATATTTTCACACTCTATGACCCAGTAATTCCACTTTAATGTATATATCCTAGTGAAAGATATGAGATAGGTTCAAGAATATACTTATAAACATTATTTGTAACTAAAAAATGAATCAAGCTAGAGAACCATCAACAAAAAAGTATACATAAATAACATACTGTAAAATGGAAAACTATTCAGCAGTTTAAATGAATAAACTAGGCTTACATGTATAGATATATATAATATTTAAATCAATGTTAAATAAAAAAGCAATTTTCAGGATATATACATTTTATATAAAAAATCACTAATATAAATTTAATAACATACAAAACAGTATATGTTATTTATGGATATATACAGCATGTGTATTATATACTAATTCAGGATAGTGGTTATCTCTGGAGAGGGAGGAAGGGGATTCGGGAAGGGTAACATTCTTCAATTATATATGTAACTATTTTTTCTTAAGCTCATTGGTAGTACGTGGGTACTTATGATAGTATTCTCTATATTTATGTAGGCCTGAAGTTTAAAAATAGATTTAAAAATCAACATATTGCTAAAGTACCACTTCTTCAATCTGGGTTAAAGACTCTCCACAATTTTATTACAACCTACTTTTCTAGCCTTATCCTTCACCAGTCCAGCAGTGTTTCTTAAACCTTAGACCTTCTATATTTTCACTATAACTGCATGCCATCTCTATTATAATTAGTGAATTATTTTTCTACTATCATTTTTAACATAGACTGTATAAATCAACAACTAGGAAATCATATGCTTAATATATCACTTACATTTTTCTAATAAACATACACATATAAATATTAAAATAAAATACTTGTCCTTGTGCCACCTAAAAAAGACCATCAAATCACACTTTGGGTTGTACTGCCTTTACATAAGTGCTTCTCAAATTTAGTGCACAAGACTTACTTGGGAGGCTAGTTAAAAATGGAGAGTCCCAGGCTAATCCCTAGGCATTCTGATTCAGTCAGTCAGAAAACAGAAATCCTATTCTATTGTATCCTCGGTACCTACAAAATTGGACTACTGGCCAATTTCTAGACAAGCTTTACACTTTCCTTCCCCTATACCCTTGCTCTTATTATTTCCTCTGCTTGAAGTACCCTTCTTTCTCCTTAAGCCAATAGAAATTAAACCCGACATTTTAAGGCCCATCTTAAATATCACCATCATGATAAAGTACTTTGTCTTGGATGTGACATCTCTCTCATTTCAACACCTTTCCTTCCCCTATCAATTTATTTCTACTTCTATATACACGCTTATCATATTCAATATATGTCTACTTGTCTTATTCCCCCTCCTCAACTATAAATGCTATTTGAGGGCAGAAGGCTTACAGTTTGTTTAAAAGTAGCGATTATAATACATATTTTATGTTTTGCATATGGTAGTTACTCAGATATGTCCTGGGCTGAACTCTGCTAAATCCTGAATTAGTTTAATGATTTTATTAATATTTTTAAAATCACATAGCATAAGTAGAACATTCACTCATATAACATCACAAATTGAATATGAGATTCTAAGACTACCTAGCTTCATTTCTAAAATGAGAACACTGAAAACATATCCTATATAAAACAAATAATTTTAACTTGTTTTAATTTTCAAAGAGAAAAAATAGGATTTTTACTGAAAATGCCAAATTCAGTTTTTAAGAAGAAAAGGAAAACTGCTTAACTAAAAACTTTCAGACAAAAGTAAATGATCACATTATTAATTGACAAAGTGATTTTTGGATAGTACTACAAAAAGCTATTAACTTGAGAACACCACTACAATTAAAGCAAAGTTAATTGATTCTGGCAAAATTCTCAGGACTTCCAAATGATACTTCAATGGGGTTTCTTTTTGTCCTTATATTGGCCACTACTCTGATGCATCAACAGCAATAATTTCTAAGTATTCTCTCAGTGTAAAAACCATAATAACTCTGTTTTTAATCACAAAACATCAACATGCAACTCATTTGTTTTTTTAATTTGGTAATAATAATTTGGTTTGTTTCTATTTCAGGAGTAAGAGTTTGCTTTTCTGTTCTAAATATACTTATTTTAACCTAAACAGAAAACATATTAATGGAAACAGGAAAATGGGATTTTTAATGGAAAATGTTTATCAATATCAATTATATTACAATATCATCTGGATTGTACATTTCAGCACATTCTTCAATAAAGACAAAAAAAAATTGTCAGAGTAAAATATACAAATTTATACATCAATATCAAGTAATAAAAGATGAAAAAATGGAGAATACATATTTTGTTATGTTCACTGGGCCTTCCAGGTTGAAAAAAGTAGAATGAAAAGACAACAAGTATGAGAAATGAAGAATAAATGTTCTCACATATCTCATTTTCTCTTCTCCTCATTCATTTTTCTGTCACGTTCTCGTTAAAGTTCCTTTTTTACATGGCAGCTCAAGAAAAGTAAATCTAGTTTATGTAAAATTTTTATTTAACTTTTTTATTCTATTTTTTACATTGTAAACATAAAAATTCAACAAATAATACCCATTTTCCTAAATTAAATTAAATGAAAGAAAAGCAGTAATAAGCTACTGACTTTTATATCTGATCTTGTCAAAAATTCCCAAAAATGATTCTGGTATTAGTTTTACTTACCATAAAATGGCAACCTATAACTATTAATACTAATAAAGAGACCCAACCAGTTATGCTTAATTCCTATATAAGTAATCTTTTTTATTTTCTAAAGTGTCAAGCATAGACAAACACTAAGGCTCTGTAAATGTTTTAGCAGTACTCAAGGACCAAAAAAAGCAGAAGTTTAAAGGTAATGAGGAGAAGTTAAATAAACCTATTTCAAAGATCCTTTAAATAGAACAGATCAGATTAAACAAGCTTATTGGAAGGTAACAACACTGCTCATTTGATAAAGCAGTTCTGAGAAATCCAAAAATACCATTTCTCTTTTTTAAAAAAAATCAAAGTTGCGCTTGGACTAACAAGAAATAATGCACAATTTGGTCTGATCAAATACTTCATTAATTTTTTTCTACCCCTAAGGGACTGCCCTTTTAAAACCCTCTTCAAATAGAATATAACCTAATTGCTTGCACATGTCTACAGTTCGCAAAGGAATTTTTACTTCAACAGTGCCACCTAGTGGGACAATCAATTACGTTCAACTAGTCACTAACGGGTTTCATTTGTTTCAAACTCTAGGATTCCCCCCCAAAATTTTATTTTCTAGTTCCCAATATTCTTATTAACATTAATATTCAAGGGGAAATTTTACAAAAGTATCATAATTTACAGACTGTTATCTTCTAACAGGTTATCTCTAACAAAAATTAAGCCACTTGCAAACAGTATAATATTTTAAATAAGTTACCTTAGTAATTTCTTCAGAAGCTCGTTTGTAGTCCTGAACATTTCGACAGTAAAATCCTATTGTACAGCTAGGATCCATTTTTCGAAATGACATCTTTTTAGGAGAAGGGCAGTGGAATGTCTGTAATTTTAAAAGTTCTTTAAGATTAATTTACCTTTATTTGATGAACTTAAATATATACAAAAATATTATTTAATTTAAAATTTGCTACCTAGCTTAACTATAAACATGTTTTTCAAATGGTGTGCCTCACTCCATTCTACGCAGACAGTCCCTCCCACTAAACCGTGAGAGCCAACACCAAAATGCACCAAATCTCTACCTTATGTGACATTAGTGTCATTCTGCAAAGGAAAGGAAGTGTGTCAAAAGTGGTATGCAGTTCTAACACTTGCAGAAAGGAAGAAAAATGTGCCATTGTAAAAGACATGCATAAACTAGTACACAGTTTAGAATCAAGATAACCATTTCTATGAAACTACATTTAAGTCTGCCTTAGAGCTTTTTCTAAAATGTTTATAAACATTTAAATAAGGTTATCAAGACTTTTTAAACAACTTCACAGATTCATGTAAACGTTCCATAGAGATGGAAAGAGGTTAATTTCAGAGTTCTAGCAATTGACACAAGTAGTACATAATGCCCTATTTTTTCCAAATTGTTTGCTATAGTGCTTTACTTTACGTTTCTGTTTAATCCCACATAGAGTACAGGATGGAAGAGGTGAAAACTGGTGTATCATGGTCTTTGTCCTCCTCCTCCCCAGTCTTTCTTTCCCTTTAATTCTCATTTTTTCTCAGGTGGTCACAGTGCCACAAATATAAGTGGGCTAGGTCCAAGGCTGCCCAGCCTCTCTACTCTTGCTGATGGAGTTTGACATCTTTTCAGAATGCAAAGGTAGGAAAAAAGGCAGAATATAAAGCAAATAATTCCAAATTTTTTTGTTACTGTTCACTACCATATTTTGGTACTACATTAAAAAGAATTAAAAAAAAAAAAAAAAAACTTGAATGCACAGATGGCTTGTCCTTGCTACCAAGTCTTTTTCTGTACGTATAAAGAAGTTTATATAAAACACTAGCGGCATAAGAATATATATTCATTTTTGTTCATATATGCCTATAAACTCTGTATGGATATTCAAAAACAAATGTCTTGGGAGAGAGAGGGAGAACTAAGCAAATGGGAGACAGGTGCAGAAAATTGTGGTGTATATATACATATATATATATTTTTTTTAATTAAAGAATAAGCTCAATTAAGAAATAATGTATGATGGATTTAAATTCATAAACTTAAAATTTCCCTATATTAAATATCTAAGGGATTTTAATTTGAAACTATCTCCTAAATGTGGAAAAATACAGGCTTTCATATTTGTTATGTTCATGGTGAATCAATCAAAATCAATCTCTCTCTCCTCTCCTCTCCACATCCTACTGACACAATTAGTATTCCTTATTATCACAGAGCATGTGCAAAATGTACAGATTCAAGCCCCTTTTTTTCCCCTCAGGATCATTAAATTATATGTTAGATTCAAATCCAACATCATGTCATTTAATATAGACCAAACCCATGAGTTTACAAAACATAACTATGACTTATTTTATATAGTGAGAACCGACCTAGCTAAAGTGGAACTTCCAGCTTACTAGTCAACACAATTATTGTCTTAGTTGGACTTTTTCAAACATTGTCTCACCTTTTTTATTTGTAAAGAGATATTAAAATCAGATCTGATGCAAATATTCTCGCTGTCCTGATTTTGTGATAATCAGGGTAGGCTAAACATTCACTATATTAGAAACCATGCACGTGTCCCCAGACCTAGTTTTTCTCCCTAGGTCTGGTTTTTAGACTGCTGGTGATAAACTAAGCCTGATTTATTATACGACCATCCTGTATGGGAAAGGACTGCAACTTTGGGTATCTTTGGTCGGCCTTGAGGGATATAGCAGGGGGACGGATGTGGCTCAAATGGTTGGACGTCTGTCTCCCAAATGGAGGGACCTGGGTTCGATCCCTGGGACTTTCCGGTAAAAATTTTAAAAAAAGAAAAATAAAGAAGGCACGTGGGCCACCAGGCCCCATGCATGGGTGTGCCGTCAAGCCCCGCAAGCGGGTGAGCCCCCCAGGCCCCATGTGCGGGTGTGCCGCCAGGCCCCATGAGCAGGTGAGCACCCCAGGCCCCATGCGCGGGTGCAATGCCAGGCCCCACAAGCAGGTGCGCCTCCAGGTTCTGCGAGCAGGTGAGCCACCAGGCCCCACGAGCAGGTGAGTCGTCAGGCCCCATTGCCAGGTGTGCCGTCAGGCCCAGCAAGCCACACAGCAAGATGATGACGTAACAGGAGAGTGACACAAGGGAGAGCAAGATGAGACGCGCTGAAAAACCAGGAACTAAGGTGGCGCAGGCAATAGGACACCTCTCTCCCACACTGGAGGTTCCGAGGATCAAATGCCAGTGAAGACAGGAGGAGAAGGATGAGAAGAGAAGGCAGGAAACAGACACAGCGAGTTGCCCAGCAAATGGACACAAAAACAGCAAAAACGGGGGTGGGAGTAAAAATGGATAAAAGTAAATAAATCAATAAACCCTTTTAAAAAAAGTATAGCACACTGCCCCCTTTGGGAAGCGGGTGTGGCTCAGTGGATAGAGCCCCCGTTTACCATATGGGAGGCCCGGGTTCGCGTCCCGAGGCCTCCTTGTGAGGGCACGCCGGCCTGAGCGGTGCGGTGGGCTGATGCAGCAACCTCACGGCAGGAAGCGGGTGTGGTGCAATGGATAGAGCACCCGTTTACCATATGAGAGGCCCCGGGTTCCCTTCCCAGGGCCTCCTTGTGAGGGCAGGCCGGCTCACACAGCGCCGGTGCCGTGGGCTGATGCGGCAAGATCTCACAGCAAGGGGGAGATAAGCAGACACAGAGAAGACACGCAGCGAATGGACACAGCAGCACAAGCAGCAAGGGGGGGGATAAATAAAAAAATAAATAAATAAATAAATAAACCTTTAAAAAAAAAAAGTATAGGGGAATAAGGTATGGGCTATAGTTAGCAGCAATACTTTGACAATGCTCCTTCACAATTTTTTAACAAATGTTTCACAACTATGCAAAGTATTTGTGGTGAGGTGATGTCTGGGAGCCCTATATGATGTTATGCATGTTTGCTTTGTAAGTTTACTGAACATTTATAGTTTATATATGTTCATGTATGAATGATATTCTTCAATAAATTGTTTTTAAAAAAGCATCCTGTAAAATATTAAGAACTTTTACCTTTTTTGATAAATATTGATAAATTTTTATTACTGTTCAAAAAAAATATGATCTGGAAAGGCACAGAAGAGCTAAGTCAACTTGTTAGTTAATCATATACTCCTACATTTAAAGGCAAATTTTGCCTTCAAAAAATACTTTTAGTGTATAAAGCACAGTTCTAAGTTATATTTACAATAAATTATTCTAAATACATAGTGTCTAAAATAGCCATTTGCCCCTCAATTCAAACATGATAATAAGGAATGTTTGGTACTGGGGGAGGCGGTGTAGGAGGAAGGGCCAAGGAAATTTCTACAAAGTCCATAATGTACTTTTTTAACTCATCTACAAAGGTGTTCCATATTTTACTGAAGTATTTGCTTAAAGCTTTCATGTAAGAACCATGTTTTATAACACTGAACCAGAATAGGCTTCCTGCTATTTCACTATATTGTTTCAATCGTCATAGAAAGTAATGACAACCACTAAATTGTTATCCCTAGTTGTTTTGTTATCTACACAATGTATAAATTTTTCACAAAAACAGATATAAATATCTGTTCATTGAAAATTGAAATTGCCACTGGGTGTTACTGCAACAGTGACAATGGCAAAGTGAGTTTACATCTTATGATTTGCCCTCACACTGAACCATGTGCTCCATTCCTCAATCCTGATCAAGGATTGCCCTGGCATATCTCCACTACTAAATCACCACCACTACTAGACTCAGAATCTAAATTTGACTACCTAAGCTTTCTTTAGAATATGTTTAAAAACTCAGTGAACTTAGGTAAAGATGAGGACATATCTACCTAAAAGTTAATAAAGAAATTAAACATTAATACAAAACTATGTAATCAAAGAATTTGAACTATAGGAAAGGAACGAGTTCAACAGAGGACTCCATCTAATGTGCTTAACATAGCACCTCACACATAGAAAGAGCTTAATAAATGATAGTTAAAAGGGGAAGAAATGAGGTGGTCTAATTTGTTTCAAAGAAACAAAATTTTAAAAGCTTAACTCTAGAAATGTAGGAATGTAACACCCTAAGAACAACAATAAAAGAGACAATCTGCTTAAATCTCTTCTTAAATCTCAAATATTCTGCTATCATAATGCTTTCTTAAAATTTCACAATCCTATTGGATTCAGGGAACTTGCTTAAAATTTAAGGACTTCAAGCAATTATTTACATAGAATTGGATAATAGATCTAAGATTTCAATTTCTCTATCTATTGATCAAAAAGAAGCATTGAATTCAAAAGTTGTTTACAAAAATGTTTTAAAATAATGAAGCCTAAGGGTGGTTTTAAAACGTGCATTTAATTTATTACATCAAACAAGTGCAAAATCTCAATAGCATACAAATATAGAACCAATATAGCCCAAGGCAAGGAAGGTTAGTAATAGAGGGTAGTTAAAACACCTCCACTGGGAAGATTATAAACTTAAGAAAGATAAAAGGCAGAAAGTGAAATTTTATTCCTATACAAAGATAGACAACTTGCTGTAATTATTATATAATACTTTCATAGGAAAAGAAATAATGCTATTAACTGAGTAATCTAAGATAAATCCTCTGCATTGAGAAAAGTGAAAAATTTTCTAATAAGAATTACTCAGACTGGTCAAAATAATTCTACCAGCATCTCAAAATATAATATCTAAACCCAACTTTCTTGATGTCCCAATATTTAAGGAATAAATATTTCTGTCATGCAATATAAGAAGTCACCCAATCTCATCAAATTTTATTTTACAAAGTCTCTTAAAATCAATTCTTCCTTTCCATTCTTAATACCATCACCCTACTTCAAGCTTTTATTGAAATTCATTCCTGTGAGACTATATTGCAACAGTCTCCCAATAACGAGTTGCAACCTTTCAAATCTTGACTGTACAGACATAACCAGGATATTCATTCTCCTGACATCTTTGAAATCTCTCAAAATATCAAACCGATTCATTTGCTTATTTTAGGTAATACTAAAATACTATGACTTTTTTTTTTTTCATCTGAATCTCAAGTATCTACTGCCTGTAAGGAGTCAATTTAGTCCAGATACACTGGAAATATAACTGAGATGTAGAAATCAGCGCAGAAAGAATTACAATATGGTTCACATTACACAGTTCTGACATGCCTCCCCCAGCATCGGTCATTCAACTAGCAAATATTTACTAAGGTTTACATGCATGATACTATAAAGGAAGAAAGTAGAAAGTAAACCTGCTCTCTTGCTTCAAGATGCCCAAACTTTAGTTGAGGTAATAGTTTAAAAAGGATGCTAGGATGTTATATAATGTACCTTCCTGGGCCAGATTTTAACTTGTAGTTTATCTATTTTCATAATCTACCCCTTAAATATTATTAGATATTCATATTATCCAGCAAGCTATTACTACCACAAAGTACTAAACCACATTTCCAATTTGTCAAGTCCTTGAGAATTAGTAATCCATGCCACTCATGCAATTAAGAATTACGTTAAAACTGTCTACAAAAACATCAACTGGGAAAACAAGAACCAAAACCATGTAATAATTACGTGTCTGATTTATGCACTTTCAAAAATTCTCTGAATTAAAATACTGGATCACAAAATGACCTCCATAAAGTAAAAGAATAGGTTAAAAAAACAACGTTAAGACAAATACTAGAAACCCAATTAAGTTCTTGAAAAATTCTTAATTAAAAGGTAAGATTTAATTTACTATACTTAAGGTAATATTAAAGCAAAATAATTTAGCATATAATCTCCTTCAGCCACTCTGTCATTCTAACCTAACTCTATTAGCCTCTCTTAATTTATTTTTTCCCCCTTTCTTTTATTTTTTCAAATATGCCTAACATTTAAAATTCTTCAGTACTAGTCAGTGGTCTTTTCTACAAGATTACTTGGAGTCTTGATCATTTATTTTAGGGGTTAGAGTATCTAATAAATTAGAGACAAAGATAAATGAATTAGAAAATATACCATAAATTAAAATTCATCAACAGTGTATTTAACCTCTCGCCATTGTGCTGATTATGGTTTTATAATTTAGCAAAATAGTGATTATTAATTTGTAAAGGTAATACCGTAAAAGCATAGCTACCTAGCACATCTCTAAATATTTAGTTTGCTTCATATGGTAAGAAAACAGTACCAGTTCTCTATCCATAGTACCTCAAGAGGGAAATCCTTTATGCTGACATCTACAAAAGATTGGCAGTAATGAGGATCCATGTAAATCAAACTGTCATCTACAAGGACAAAACAGAAGACAAGTAATTCAAAAAACACCTTATTATTACACTGCTTACAATCCAATTTCTATGTAGAACAGCTGAAAAAAATCTGGGAGTAACAGCTTGCCAGACTGATATTCATTGACTGAAACATTGGTTTGCACAGGACAGATTAACTTTTGCATAATCAAATATGCTTGTATAAGCAGAATTTTTATAAAGTGATGAGACTGTCATTTAATTTTTGGTGATAAAATTACTTTCACAAACACACAATTATATTCTACGGTTTGCGTATGAAAAATGCATTGCACTACTTTATCCTGACAGGAAGAACATATTGCTTGTCATTGTGTCATCAACTAGCACCACTAAAACTGGTAAAAAGTAAATATGTAAATAGTAACTGCCACAATGTGGCAGCAACGTCTTCTGAAGTTTAGTGAAACCAATAAATTATGCCTTGTTTATGCAATAACAGGAATTAAGCATATATTTTACAGAATCCAATTATGTTGTGGACCAAATGACAAATGAGAAGCTATGGCAGGACTGATGAAATTTATAAGGTATGAATTTTGCTCTGTTAATCACCCTGTTTCCAGATGATCCCCGTATTAATTTTCTGACTATTAAAAGAAAACAATGAAATATATTTTATTAAATCACTAACCTTGAAATCCAGCAAAGTAATATGACTGCTTGGGTTTGCCACCAATAATACCCACACAATATTCAAGGCTTAATATTCCCTGCCAAAAGATATTAATTTCAGATTTAGAAGTCAATAGACAAGTGGTAATTATTCAAAACAACCAAATTCATATTACCAAGATTAGTAATCCCAAACTTTTCATCAGTTACCATTTTTATTACATTTTCCCCGTTTTAGAATTCTTTCGTCTACCAAGTTGTCTCCCCTTTTCTTTAAACCACTTAATCAAATCTTCTGATCAGCACATAAACGTAAAAACATTAAGGAACAACAATGTGCCCGATACAGAAATAACATATTAAGACAATAAAATTCCTGCCAAAAACCAAACACTTGGTCTTTTAGTTGGGTGGTGCAGCCTCATTATGATCTGTATCATATTGTCATTATACTTTTTGAAATGCTAGAAATAGTTCTTGACCCATATTAACCGTTTCATTGAACTTTTAGTCTTAGAATCCCAGATGGAAAACCATTTTTCTAATCAGCATGGCACTCACTTGACAAATTCTTTTGCTACTTGACTTGGAATATATAGAGAGTAATAGAATAATTTAACAAAGTAAAATAATTGTTATTGTATGTAAAGCCAATTTCTTTTACTAATCATAAAATAACAGAGACACCTCAAAATCTATTCTAAGCAGAACTTTGAGCTGTGCCAAATAATTCTATACTTTTTTAAAAAAGATTTCTAATGAAGTCAATGAAAAATATATCCAGAGGAATCTATCAATGTCCTGACAATATTTCCTACATTATTTTATGTTAACAAACACTAATAAGGATAAACTACGTGTCATAAAACCCAAAAAGTATTAAACAATAGATGGACTTTCCTTTTTTTAAAATAAGTAAAGATATTTTGAAATCCAAAGGATGTAAAAATAAAAAATATATGAACAAATGCACTTTTTCTTTAACATGTAATAAACCAGAGAGGTTTTTTCAGCTTTCTTATTTTCTTTAAAATAGGTGGTCATCGTAAACACATACATAATACAAAGAAAAAAGTAAAAATTTCCCAATATCCCATCACCCTGAGCTCATGATTATTAACATTTTGGGGGATATTCTTCATGACATCTTTCTATATTACATATATTCACATACAGATTTATGAATACTATGTAATATACGTGAATTATATCAATATGCTGTTGCAAACTTTTGTAACTCATTATGTCATGAACATCTTTTCATCTCAATAAATATATATCTATAGTATAAACTTTAATGGTTATAAAATATTCTATTTTATGAAGATACCAAAATTTGTTTAATCAAGCTCCTATTATGAATATTTATGTTATTCCAGTTTTTCACTATTATAAACAATTTGCTGAAAAACAACCTTCTATATTTTCAATCTTGTGAAAATATCATAGAGGCTTTTTTGAAAAGGAGAGCTGCAAGTGAAAAATTAAATAAAACCGAGAAGGCATATTTGGTCAAATCTTCAAACGAACTAAAAAATGAATTAAGGTGAAATTATACAAAAATAATAATAAACATTTGATGGTAATAGAGTTACCTATCATTTAGGATTCTAATGTTTTCTTCCTAAATAAAAATCCTTAACACGGCCAGATATACCCCACTTTAGCTTGAGGTAATCTGATCAGCTGAAATTCTTGTTCATGTCCGAGGGACCCGTAAGTCCCTCAAAGCTGAGAAACGAAAGAAAAAACATATACCAAGAATCATCACTGTCTCTCCTCAGAAAATGAATGGTTCCAAGAACTGGAAAAAAGATTTTGCTTCTTGACATCTATATTTCCTTTGCAGCCGACTACAGCAGATTTAGCAATAAACACTTAGAAGCAGATTAGACGCTAGAATGCCATTAAATATAAGACACTGTAGCTTTGGAAACTTGAAACTCTTCAATTCCTAAAAGAGCTTCTTCACAGTTATCTAGTGGTAAGAATTTATTGAGCTGTATCCATGAAGCAATAAATAAAACAGTCAAAAAGGAAAGTACTGATTTGTCTTGCTGAAGAAAGAGAGCATACTGGATTTTCCTCATTCCACATCCTTAAATATATAAATAAATAAATAAATAAATAAATAAACCTCCTGTGGTAAGGGTTGATAAAAGCACACCAAATTTTTTTCTACCCACAGAATGCCATGATGGTACCATCTCTGAAATACTGTAGAATTTACCTTGATTAATAAATTTGAAAATTAAACTTGTGAATTTCAGAGACTACAATGTAAAGATTTGGGCAAGAAAAAATACAACTGCTGACCACAAAAAAATAAATAAATAAACAAATAGGTAAATGAAAAAGAGAAAGAAAATTTTTAAAAAGGAAGAAAAAAGAAAATTATATTTCTTTTAGGTCTATTAGAAACATTATTTTTTTAACTTCTAAATGAATAAATCTTTTTTTTTTTTTTTAAAGATTTATTTATTATTTATTTATTTATCCCCCCCTTGCTGCTTGTGCTGCTGTGTCCATTCGCTGCGTGTCTTCTCTGTGTCTGCTTATCTCCCCCTTGCTGTGAGGTCTTGCCGCATCAGCCCACGGCGCCGCGCGAGCCGGCCTGCCCTCACAAGGAGGCGCCGGGAAGCGAACCCGGGGCCTCTCATATGGTAAACAGGTGCTCTAACCATTGCGCAACACCAGCTTCCTGCCGTGAGGTTACTGCATCAGCCCACCGCACCGCTCAGGCCGGCGTGCCCTCACAAGGAGGCCTCGGGACGCGAACCCGGGCCTCCCATATGGTAAACGGGGGCTCTATCCACTGAGCCACACCCGCTTCCCTGAACAACTCTTTATACCTTTTGATTTTGGCTTTTGACCCACCCTCTCTGGCTAAGGATAACATCTAACATATAACCTACTTCACTCAGCCTTTGCAGATATTTTTACCTGATAATTGAAAAGTTAAAATGTCTCAGTCACTGCTCTCTCATTTTAGTGGAGTCTAATGTAGATTAGTAGAAGCTCAAAGAAATGTTATATTTTTGAAAGTCCATATTTTAGGGGAAAATATGAAAAACAATGAATTAAGCATCAAGAAGGCTCTAGTCTCTACCATCTCTATTATCTGAACTTGAGCATATCACTTAACTTCTCTATGTCCCTTCTATTTCTTTAAGGAATACAATCTAGATCCAAGCTATGGTGACAGTCAAATGCTATAAATTTGTACTGAAATTGTTAAACAAATATGAGCATTAAATATTTATTGAGTAACTTCTATAAGCTAGACATTAAGGATTACTTTAACAGCTAACCATGGTTTGTTTCACTATGGATCAAGCTACAGTGACTCAAGAGCTCACTCAAGAGCTTGGACCTGCTATCTGATAAATACTATAAATACCACCAAATAGCAAAGCCCTCAGCTAAATAAAAAGTGCCTCCATGCCATCTGCAACCCATTACATCAGGAATAGGGATTTGGTGAAAGAAGTCAGCTCCAAGATTGCCTCTGTTTCTAATCTCATAACGGTAAAGAAGGCAGAGGGAATCCAGTTCAGATTTGCTTAGAACCTTCCTAGAGATGACATCATGCCAGAATTCCCAAAACCCGCAATGATTCTCCAGACGAAGTGTTCAAAACTTCTCATACTCCACCAATAACACTATAAAGAACTCATGTTAGAAATCAAAACCCACTTTTATTTAGGGCATTCATATGTTTATAGCTGTATTACAGTATTAGTAGTAGTAGTAGTAACAAATGTGCCCGAAAATTTTTAGTAATTATTAGGAAAAGCAAACATTCCATCTAGAAGACTTCCAGGTATCACATATTGAAAACAAATGCTCTAGAGATTTTTAGAATGTAGGGAACAAATTGTCACTGAACCATAAATGACAGCTTCAGAGATGATTTCAAGATTTCTATAACCCATAGCACTACATTCAAAAAGAAATTCTATCTCTGGCCTTGAAAATAGACTCCTAAAAATGAGGAACTTTATTAAAATTATGAAAATGTTACAAATATTATCTTAACCAGAAACTAAGAATTTTAAAAGTTAACATTTTATCACAATTTAATGTCTTAGTGCCCAAAACAAGATAACATAACTAGACAGATACTCTTGGTGCAAGAAAAAAGAACTATGTGTACTAAAGTAGAACAGATTTTTTAACTGGTTAATGTGAAGAAAACAAAGTTGAAATCACAGTATCCCCTCCCCATTTTTTCCATAAGGCTTAAATATTTATATGTAAAAAACAGAACTGCAAAGAAACTAAAAAAACCTTAAGATAAGGAAAGATTTTTTTTCTATCTGGTTACATCATTGTCTTTTTGGTGCACCTCTCTGCACACCGCGCAGGGGCCTGCACAGGTCTGGGACAGCTTTTTTCTTTTTTTTTCACCAGGAAGTCCAGGGGACCAAACCCAGGTCCTCCATATGGTAAACAGGAGCTCAATTGCTTGAGCCACAGCCGCTTCCCTGTAAAGCATTTTTTTTTAAGCCACAAAACCCATAAAGGAATAGACTGACCTGACTATATAAAATTTTAATACTTCTCAAAACGAAACAGAAAATGAACATTCACTCTACACAAAGCTATATAAAAAAACTTTACTCCCTTAGAAAAAAAGACTAAAGACCATGAACAGACAATTCACAAAATAATATAAATGACAAATACTGTATTTGAAAACTGTTCAACCTAATAACCAAAGAAATTACACCAAGAAAACATTTTTTCCCTTAGCCTGGCCAAGAGTTAAAGAATGGTAGATATATGTACCGCTGATAAGTATATAAATTGGTACAATTTTTCTAGAGGGCAACTTGGCAATGCATAACCAAAGCTTTTAAAATGGACACACCCTTTGAATGGAAATTCCACTTCTAGGTATTCAGTCCAAGAAAATATTCTAATAGAGATGCAGGCATAAATGTTGAAAGACATTCATTTAAGCATTACACTTAAAAATGAATGGGCATGGGAATTGTCCTGAATGACATTGCAACAACAGATACAGGCCATTATATATCTTGCCATAACCTACAGAATTGGGTGGGAGAGAGTGTAAACTACAATATAAACTTTAATCCACGCTTAGTGTCAATGCTCCAAAATGTGTTCATCAATTGCAATGAATGTACCACACTAATGAAGGATATTGTTAATGTGGGAAAATGTGGGAGGTGTGGGGAGTGGGGCATATAGGAATCCCCTATATTTTTTATGTAACATTTATGTAATCTAAGTATCTTTTTAAAAAAATTAAATTAAATTAAATTTTTTTTAAAAAGGAATGGTGAAGTCCCTTAAAAGTCCCATAAAACCTCATAAAGATTGGTTAAATTTACTAGGGTATAGCCATAAAATAAAATGCCAACTGACTTAAAAATGATGTTGATAATGCTGATCTATATATTTATACACATAGAAAGACGTTCCCCAAATACTCAGTTAGAAAAAGTTACTATATTTTGGACAATTCACTTTTAAAATCAAAAGTATATATTTACATACACATACATATTTATGGAAAGAAAAATATCCAAACAGATATTTATATAAATGTTCAAATGGACAGTGGGATTTTCTTCTTGTTTTGCTTCTTTATATTTTTTTTAATTCTTTTACAATGAGTAGGTATTATATTTGGTTAACAAGTGTTTAAAAATTAAGAAAGATGAATTTGTTTTAAAACATTTTTAGTCAGTTAAATTTTATATTTTTCAATGACAACATGCAGTGTTTATTCTTCTTTTTTAATCTGCAATCTGCATTTTCCCTTGGCCCCTACCATACTATCTTCATCATTTCTGTCTACATAAATAATCATTCTAACCTCTTATTGACCTCATGGTGGCACAGAAAACAAATTAAGAAAAGAGACAGCAGTAATAGAAAAATCAGTTTATTTCAATAATTACCTCAAGAGAATTTTATGTGAATTTTATGAATAAACAAAGGTACATATTTTTAAAAGCCACAATAAGGATAATGGAAACTGTAGCTAAATTATAAATTATGATTATTGCTATATCTGTGTCTCCTTGATTAGCTATAGAGATAAAAAGGCTTTTCATTTTTTTCAAGGAACACTGTGCTCTTCAATTATATCTGATCTTGTAACATTGAAACTTAAAATCTCATGTCAAATTCTACAACTGTAAAATCATCACTTCGTGTTTTAAAAAGACTGCAAACCTACTGTTTTTCATATTTTCTAGTATTGTCTTTTAAAAAAAAAAAGATTGAACTCTTATTTCATACCTTTACAAATTCTAAGTAGTCAGTGTTGGTTCTCTCTCCACCAAGTCTAACGGGAACTAGAATAATAACAGCTTTGTCGTCTGTGTTATCAGAGGCCATGGAAGAACACTGTTTATCAATTACATCAGAGTTGTAAACTGAGGAAAATATAATAAATATGTATTAAATTTTATAAAAGTGAGCTTCAGAAATATTTTACCCTAGTTTTTTTCCCCTTACCACTAGCCAGTCATCTGATCTCTAACACCTCTATCAAGGTCTCGACAAGTTAAAAATATATATACCTAATTTACACATTCAATATTTATTGTGAGGCTACTATGTACAATGCCCTGGGGCTATAGAAGTGAACAAAATGGAGAAAAACCCCTGCCCTCATACAGCATATACTCTAATAGGAAAAAACAGACAATAAATAAATTATAGAATTTATTGGTAGAGATAGGTGCTTTGAAGAAAAGCATAAAGAGAAAGGGGGATAGGAAATGCTGAGGGGCAATTTAAAACAAGGTGATTGGGGAAGTCCTTATGAGAAGGTGACATCTGAGTAAAGACTTAAGTAAGAAACCAAGTAATGCAGATATTCAGAGGTACAGCATACAGTATAGTAAGATCAGCAACTGCAAACTCCTTGAGGCAGAAGTGAAGCTAGGATGCTCCAGGAACAAGAAGCCAGTGTCTCTGGAGGGAAGTAAGCAAGGGGCTGGGAATAAAGTTAGGAGATAAAGTTAACAGATTGGGAGGAGAGGAAAACAGATTGGGTGGGTTCTTGAAGGCCAATGTAAAGACCAGTTTTTACTTTGAGTGAAATGGGAAGCCACTGAAGAGTTTTTTTAGCAAAGGAGAACCCTAGTTGGACTTACACTTTAACACTGTGATTCCTGTATTGATAATAGACTGTAGGGAGCAAAGGCCGAAGGACAGAGAACAGTTAAAAAGTCATCGCAGTAATCAAGTAAGAGATGATGGTGACTGAACAAAGGTAGCAACCATGAAAATTATGGAATGGTCATGTTATGGCCATGTGAAGGTAGTGAACGTGATCAGTTTCTGGATATATTTTAAAATACAGTAAGGATTTCCTAATAGATGAAATGTAGGATGTGAGAGAAAGAACAGAGTCCTGGATGATTCAAAAGTTTTTGGTATAAGCAAACAGAATAACAGAGTTGCCAATTTGTAAAGACATGGAAGACATGGAGAAGCAGGTTTAGGAGGAGGATTGAGAACTCAGTTTTGAACATGCTACATGTGAGACACCTATTAGACATTCAAGAAAAACTATTGATTAGGTAATTAAGAACATGTAAGATTTGAGTTTGGGGAGAAGTCCTGGCTGGACCTATAAATTTGGGAGTTTCCAGTACACAAATGGTATTTTAAAGACATGAGACTAGGTAAATTCAAATCAGTGTACATACAAAAAAAAAAAAAAGATGAGATCCAAAGGCTGAGTACTAACACACCAACATTTTTGGAGATCAGGGATATAAGGGAAAACCAGCAAAGGAGACTGTGAAGGAGTGACAAGGAGGCAGAAGGGAAACCTGAAATACAGTGTTTCAGAAATCAGGCAAATTCTTGTATCAAATGCTGCTGACAGATAGTGCGACTGAAAATTAACCACTGGATTTAACAAGATAGAATTGCTGGTGCCAGTGGGATGAGAGATTAAGTGGAATAGTTCAAGAGAAAATGGGGGGATTTGGTGTATTGGTGTAAGAAAATATAGACAAGTCCTTCAAAACTTACTTTATACCCATACTCCCTGTCAGTTTAACTAAACTCTTTTGCTCTTCCCAGTTAGCTAATTAACAAATTCTGCCACTTTTTGTCCCAGTTCTCCCATTTAAATTCCAAATTTAGATTATAAACTATCAAATTCTGCTGTTCACCCACTTCCTCATCTCCCATAGTCAGTTCTAAACCTAAGCTACAAAAAAGCTGCAATATTTCTTTCTATTTGTTTCAACTCTATCATTCCACTTTCTCAAAGCTACAAAAGACTTCTAATCATAAACCTTTAAATTCTCTCATTTTTCTGAGGCAGTACACACATGATCAACCCCTATCTTTTACTTTTCTGAACTATTACACACTTCAATCAAAAGAGTTTTCCCTTCTGGGAGGTCTACTTCTTTCAGAAACAAATATTCCCACAAGTAAGATAAAGTAATAATGTTCCCAGTGGTACATTCAGTAATTCCTCCCTATCAAATGCTTCTTACCCTTCATCATCTTCTTCATTCAACACACATTTGTTGAGGACCTGTTACTTACTGAGGTATTCTGCTAAGTATGTTGGGGGAATATAAAAACAAAGAATCCCTGGTTTAATCATTTTGATTTTTTTCCCTCTACTCTCATCATATTTAAGGGCTATGATATAGTGTAATTCTGTGCCAAAGACTCACTACAACAGTGATTCTCAACTAAAATACTGATAATCTCCTCCTATCCTTGCTACCTTAACATTCATAGATGACAATCAACAATCACAGACAGACAGATAACTACAAGGTGACAAGTACAATATTTAATAGAGGTATTTCCAAAATGTTACAGAGCACAGAGGGAAAAGAAACTAATTCTGCCTGATGGGAGCTGGGAAAGCTTCATCAAAGATAGAACCTTTGAGCTTATTCTTAAAGAAGGAATAAGAGTTAATAAGAGTAAAATATACAAGGGACATTCTAAACACAGGCAATAATATGTGCAAAGGAGCGGAGGGGAAGATGATATTATTTATACTTGGAAAGACAAGCTAAATACATGTGAAAAATCTGATCAAATAAAACAGATCAAAATTAGAATTATATACATTCCTCACCTGTACAATCCTGAGCAACATAAATAGTTATTCCTTGTAAATCAGGGTGTCTTGCTTCTTCAACTGCTTTTCTAAGAAAATAACAAGCATCATCCTTTAAAATCCAAAGTAATATTTCTAGGTGGTAACTAAACACTTAATGGGAAAAAAGGCCATCATTTTCCTAACTTCCCTTTTTAACTATAATGTCTGGTTTCAAAACCTATCATCTGAATGGTATCGGATGAAGGAAGAATCTTTTTTCTTTAAAAACAGTGTGACTTATTTTCCTTCATTCAAAAACCTCTGACCTGAACAAATAAATTCCCTAATGTCAAGTCTTGGATGTCTATAAATAAAACTGAACACTGAAAAATACTTCTAATTGAGTATAATGTTCTCAATGGTTCACATGGTGTGAAAAAAATCACTACAGTGTCTCAAAAGAAATTATGCAAAGTGAAAATATACTTTTATTTAACTGTATCTCCATAATTCTTTAACTTAACATGACTTATTATGCATGTTTCTATGGGCTAGTATAGAACAAGGATGGGCAAACTATGGTCCACAGGTCAAATATATAGCCCATGGTCAGTTTTTACAGCCTGCAAGCATAGAATAGTCCTTAACAGTTAAAGGCTTGTAAAAACAAAGAAGGATGTGTAACAGAGATCTTATAAG
This sequence comes from Cabassous unicinctus, assembly GCA_029593785.1. Taxonomy (NCBI): domain Eukaryota; kingdom Metazoa; phylum Chordata; class Mammalia; order Cingulata; family Chlamyphoridae; genus Cabassous; species Cabassous unicinctus. The sequence continues at coordinate 31,407 of JAQZBX010009486.1, forward strand.
GCCCACAAAGCCTAAAATATTTACTTTTTGACAATTTACAGAAAAAGTGTGCTGACCACTTAGGTATAGAATGAACTGAGAAGTAGAAACTGTGCTTTTATGATTATGCTTTTATAAATGTCACACCAAGTTGGACTTGATATTATTAGTAAAAGTTAACCTAATTAAAAACATTCGGCAAAAACTTTTTCAACTGTAAAGTATCTGGCCTAAAAAATGTAACAGCAGGGAGCAGATGTGGCTCAAAGGGTTGAGTGTCCGTCTCCCATATGGAGGGACCTGGGTTCGATCCCCAGGACCTCCTGGTAAAATAAAAATAAATAAATAAATAAATAAATAAAATGTTAACAGCATGCTAATATGTAAAAATGCTTTATAATTTCAAACATATATATATATATATTTCTAAATGCAGTAAATTTACCATAACATACAATACTTAGATGACATATTAATAGTCCAGTTTATGATAATACTGGGACACACAACACATAACACAATTAAAGAAAAAAACTTAAGTAGTATCCGAATAAATGACACATGAAAAGCAGAGGTACTGGGAAATTTGACTTTCGACTTTTTTCTACCACCCTGAATGTCACAGACCCTTTATTTTTACTATGATATAATTATAATATTAATAGTCCTATACATTTACAATTCAAAATAATTTAATGTGTGAAAAAAAATGCTAAAAACATCAATTTTAGCTCTTGACATTTCATTACAGTATCAGTACATTACAGACCACAGGTTATACCATTTAAAAAAAAAAAAGCCTCTGTTATATGTGTTCCAAGGTGGAGAGCTGTTGGTTTTTAGAATATTTCAATAATGAAAACCTGGGTTACAAAGAGACCTTGGATACCTCTACCTAAGGAAAAGAGAAAAAGCATGTCAATAGGTAAACTAAATCTAACTTAAGTTGCAATATCAGTACTCATATTCCCCCCCTTTTTTTTCACTATTAGTAAATGAAAAGCTCCTTTATGAACATTCTCATACATTTAGACTTTAAAAGCTACAATTATATATATATATATATATATATACACACACACACACACACACTGCAAAAATTAGTGTCTCTGAGCCTATGGACTTATGTTATAAGATTAAAGATTTTACCTTAAAATATGAGCAACCACGGCTGGTCCATACCAATCTCCAGCTTTTTTCCCAGACTTCTTTCCATATTCTATTAGTTGATGTAAGCCAAAGAGGGCCAAGGGAAAATCACCAAACCAAGAGATAATTTTCCTGTGATAAATTTCATTTTGTGTTTCATGATCATCAGAATATTTCCCAATTGTTTCCTTCAGGGAAATTGTTGGGGTTCTGAGTTCTCTTTCCCCTGATAGCGATGCTTCAAATGATGCAGTAAATTTTTTTACAGTATGGGAAGTCCATGATTCAGAGTCTGAATTTTCAATGTTCAAAGCATCAGGCCAGGTCCAAGCTATAGTAGATTCAAAGCAAGGTATTCAGATCTTTGAAATCCTTAGACTATAACAATTTTACTAAAATCAGTTTGTAGCAGTTAATTAAAGCTATGCAGTTTACTTAACTTAAATAGCAAACTCAGGAATAAGCACGTTTTTAGAGACAAAACATAGATTAATGGTTGCCTATGGAAGAAGGAGGCTATTGGGAGTGACTGCTATAGGTATGAGTTTGTTCTTCAATCATCACCGTAATCTAAAGTTAAACATACTAACAAACATTGAACTGTTTATTCTAAATTAGTGAATTTATGGTATATAAATTATATCTCAATAAATAAGCTTATGAAAAAAATAAAGGTACCAGCAAAGAAAATATGCTGATTTTTCTGTAGTTTCCAAAACTTCTAATATGGGAATATATTACATATAATCAGAGAAAACATTATACAAACAAAAGACAAAAGAAGGAAAAAATAGTAAATTCGGGTACAAATGGACAATTCTGGAATTTCCTCTTATTTTCTTTGAGAGTGCTGAGATAGAAAAGACTTTTGTGTTCCATTACCAGCACTCCTTAGCAGATGTTGAGTCTTGAATACCCAAAGGCACAAGAAACATATTCACTAACATTTACATTATTCATGAGAAGATAACTTCAGAAATGGATTTTATTTTGATTATATATTAAAATAGAAGTCTGACCATAGAATTTTGAAAATTTCTCTTCAAAGTTATTTTTTCCTAAACCCTTCTTTCCATATAACTTGATAATTGTTATAGAGTAATACCATTTCTCTAGGAAATGAAAAGTTAATAAACGAAGACATTAAAGAGGAAAGATCCCCCCCAAATGAAATACACCCATTATTTCACTGTTTTTAAATAACAAGACAGTCCCCAATCATATATGTAATTTTAAGTTAACAAAATGAGTCAGATTTAAAGCCCTAGTCAGAATGATGAAAAATATTCTAACCCCTGTTCAGGACTACACAAGACTATACATAAACTATCTCAGAAAAATATTTTTTTAATCCTTTTTTCCTTGCATTATCCAAACCACTTTTGGGTCAACATTCTTTCTAAATGATCTCATCAACAGTCTCTACAGAAGGATTACTAAATATTTGCCATGCATTACAAGGAAATCATCTAACACTTGTTTTTAAAAAAGCTCTGATAAGAGTATTAATCAGATACAATAGCTTAAAATGGTAAACTAAAATTCTCCTACAAATGTACACCTTATAAAAAATGGACTAATAGAAATGGTAAGAAAGGTGACGATTTAGAAAAAAAACTACACACATATATATATGTTAGACACATATATATATGTTAGATATCAATGACATTTCGAGGATCCAAAGCATGATTACCTTATTAAGAATATGCCTAATCAATTTAATAACTAATTAAAATCATACATTACTAAAATAAAACGTAAAAAAAATAAATTTTTATTTGGACTAAGGAAAACATTCAAAGGTTTACTGGGGCCATGACTGCACAAACCTGAGATGTAAGTGAAAGCCACTGAGTGTACACTTTAGTTAGAATGTACAAGGCATGGGACTATATAACACAGTGAACCATGTGGTAGAAGATGGACTATGGTTAATAGTACAAATATGAGAGCATTCTCTCATGAACTATAACAAATGTACAATACTAATACACAGTGTTAATAATAGGGGGTGTATGGAAAAAATATACCAAGTGTATGCTACGGACCACAGTGGTAAGAGTTTAGCCATGTTCTTTCATAATACACAACAAATGTTCCACAACATTGTAAGGTGTTGGTGGAGAGGTTATGTATAAGAATTCTGCATATTACGCATGATTGTTTTGTAAGCACACAACTTCTCTAATAAAAAAATTATGCAGGAAAAAATAAATTTATATATGAAAACCTATTTCCCCAATGTAACAGAGTTAGACTCATTTATAATTTCCATACACATGATTCTTCTACCCCTTTTATTTGAACCTATAATTAGCACTACACCCATTAAATATATATACCAAAGACTTCAATCTTCCATCTGTTCATATGCCAGTTGAGCCCTGAGTATCAGTGGAGTTGCAGCCAACACGTACTCTCCAGTTCATCAGACTCACCCAGGACAACTAACAAAATGATGATGATGGACAACCCCCATCCCAAAACAATGGAGTATCTACAACTGCAAGCTAGACAGTTCCTTCCACCTACCCCGTAAGATCTAAGGTCCCTCTGAATCTGAAGCAGAGTGGGCATCACCATCCCAAAATCCTCAATATTGAGGAATGAACAAACATAAGGGTGAAATGCAACCATGAACCAAAATAGACTTATTATTATTGTAGTAACAGAAGAACTTATAACATTGATATAAAGATAGTGGTTACCAGAGGTTCTGAGGGGAGGAGGAGGGAAGAATAGGTGGAACATGAGGCTTTTTTAAGGAATTGGAATTGTTCTGCGTGATACTGCAGTGACAGATACAGGCCATTATGCATTTTGTCAAAACCTATAAAATTGTACAGTGCGGGGGACGGATGTGGCTCAAATGGTTGGATCTGGGTTCAATCCCCGGGACATCCCAGTAAAAATTAAAAAAAGAAAAGTATAAAAGGCGCGTGGGCTACCAGGCCCCGCGAGTGGGTACGCTGTCAAGCCCTGTGTGTGGGTGCGCCGCCAGACCCGGCAAGTGGGTGAGCCCCCAAGCCCTGTGCATGGGTGTGCCACCAGACCATGTGCGTAGGTGTGCCATCAGGCCCCTCGAGCCACGCAGCAAGATGATGACGTAACGGGAGAGTGACACAAGGGAGAGCCAAGACAAGATACACCGAAAAACCAGGAACTAAGGTGGCGCAGGCAGAAGGATGCCCCTTTCCCACATTGGAGGTTCCGAGGCTCGAATCCCAGTGAAGACAGGAGAAGTATGAGAAGAGAGGGCAGGAAACGGACACAGAGAGTTGCCCAGCGAATGGACATACAAAAAAACAGCAAAAATGGGGGGGGGGGAAGTGAAAATGGATAAAAATAAGTAAATAAATAAATCCTTAAAAATATATATATATATTTTTTTAATTGTACAATGCAAAGTGTAAACCACAATGCAAACTATAGTCCATGTTTAGGAGCAATGCTTCAATATTTGTTAATCAATTGTAACAAATGTACCACACTAATGCAAAATGTTATTAATAGGGGAAAATGTGAGAGGATGAGGGCGTGGAATATGGGAATCCCCTATATTTTCAATGTAACTTTTCTGTAATCTAAAACTTTTTTAAAAATAAAGTTTAAAAATTTTTTAAAATTTTAAATCATATTTATAAATACAAATACAATTTTAAGGCATTACTGATATACAGAGAGAAATAAAGACCAGCATATAAAAACACTTTAAATTTAAATAATATAAAAATACTATGTTTCCAAAGTCATTGCTATTGATCTGCCTGGAACTTATTGAACTAGAAATAATCCAGAGTTCAAATGAAAGGAAAAAAATAACAGCAAAAACAAAAAAATAATAATACAAAGGCTACCAAAACTTGAACTAACAATTCACAGTGGCAACCAAGGATAACAGATATGTTTAATCCATCTTTTTGAAAAGGCAATCATGAAAGTTTACATATAAGTTATACCTGTCCCAGTTCAATAAAAATACAATACGTAGATTAGGTACAACTTGAGAAAGTATCAGAATCAAGAAATTACTCTCAGGAAATTTTATACAGTTTGAAAGCTGGAGTTCAAATTTTTAAAAAATCAGAGATTGATTTACCTCTACCAAGAAAGTGTAGTATGAGTCCTTGAGCCAACAGCATCTGGCCAGTCCTCAATGTACAGCCCCAACCACAATCTGTTGTCAAATTTGAGCCCTCTATTTGAGGAAATTCTTCCCGATATGTCAGCCATATTCTAGAAATGAAATCTTTACGAAATTCTTCTACATTTCCAGAAATTATATGATCTTCTATTGCACATCCTGATCTTGCAGGTAACATTTTATTTTCATCTATAAAATAAAAATATAAGCTATAGTCTAAAAATAACATTTAAGCAAGTAAATGTCAATAGTGGTATTATATTATCATATATACAGAGCATGTCACAATCTTTCTAATTCTTTTACTCTGACTTAAAATGAAAATAATATTCTACCTAATGAAATGAGAATGAATATGAAAATGTTTCATACACTTTAATGCTAACTAATATAAGGTATAATCAATAATAAAGTTATCAATAATAATATCTTGTATCCCATATAAAATCAACTCTTCAATGAGGGGGTAATATAAAATCTCTCTCTTTTTTTTGCCTGATATTGGTCAGGATATAGATATTACAGATCCTTGAAATGCTATTTGTATATCTAACACCATGATTTGATAAAATGTAAAAATGTGTATAATCACATTTAGTTCTTAAGAGCTGTATTTATTGTCATAAAGATGTATACTCAAGTTATAAAACCAAAATTAACAAGCTGAAGATTATAAAACTCTTAAAATGTATTATTATCCTTTTATATTGAAATATAATTTTTCAGAAACTATCATGCACAGATATGATTTTAAAAATATCTAAATGACAAAAGGCACCATGAACAAAATTTAAAAGTAAGCTAAAAATTAAAAGAAGACATTTGTGCACACTGGAGCTTTCTCTTGTGTGCACACATTCTTTTTCTCTGTATATGGATGCATAGAGGTATGTGTTATGTGTGTGTGTGGGTATGTGAGGCTAAACCCATAATAGTATACTACCATGGAAACCAGAAGAAAGATTGTGTGTGTGTTTGTGTGTGTGTGTTTGTGTGTGTGTGTGTATCAGACAAATGATTAGTCTCTGTAGTGGCTGAAGCTATGTACCCCAGAAAAACATGTTCTTAAACTTAATCCATTGCTGTGGGTATGAACTCAATGTAAGCAGGACCTTTTGATGAGGTAACTTAAGTCAAGGTATGGCCCAACCCAGTCAGGATGGGATTTAATTCTATTACAGGAGTCCTCTAAAAGCAGAATGAAATTCAGACAGAGAGAGAGAAAGTCACAGGAAGCAAGAAGCTGAAGGTCAATGGAACCCAGAAGAAAAAAGAAAGGCCAGGAAAGGCCACCATGTGACTTGCCATATGACAGAGGAGCCTAGAACCAAGCATCACCAGCAGCCAGCAGGGAGGGGTAGGAGTAGGGCATATGGGATCCCCTATATTTCTTATGTAACATTTATATATTCTAAGTATCTTTTTTAAAAAAGTATTAGCAAGAATATAAAGAACTCAAATATTGCCAGTGGGAGGGTAAATTGGTATATTCTTTTTGTAAGAAATTTTAGAGTATTTTAAAAAATTGAAAATATATACACCCTATGATCCAGCAATTCCACCTTTAAGTATTTACCCTAGAGAAGTTCTCCATATGTGTACAGACAACATGTACAAGGATGTTTATGGTAGCATTATTTGACATAACAAAAAAAAATGGAAACAACTTAAATATTCACAAGTAGGAGATTAGATACTTATTGAGCATGCACTATGTGCCAGACACTGTGCATAGGCACTGGTGTTACTGCTGACAGTATGACCAACATGGTCTTTACTCTCAAGGACCTTACAGTCCAAGCAGATGAGAGACATTAAACAAATAATTACAAAAATAAATAATCCTATTATTATATATGTGATGGAGCAGAAATACAGACTGTTATAAAACTATCAAAGGAGACCAAACCAGAAAAGATGCTATTGGATACCAATAAGCAAAGTCCATTTCAAAATGGCTTAAACAATAAGGGGATTTATTATCACATACAAGCAGAAGTCCTGAGGTAGGGGTGGCTCTGGGTTGGTTAATTCAGTTCCTCAGTGACATCATCAAGGACTCATATTCTATCCATTTTCCCACTCTGATGATTTCAGCATATTGGCCTAGTCTTCCTTAGCTCTCCACATAGTAGGAAGTGTCTACTTCAGTACCAAGACAGAAGATAAGACAGAATCCAGAGAAAGAAGAAGGGCATTTTTTCCTTATATTATTTCTTTCAGTTCTTAACATTTTTTGAAATTATGAATTATTATTTATTCATACATAGAAAAGATAAAAATTTATGTGTACACTTTCAAGAAAAAAATAAAACTCTAGTCAACATAAGAAATACAACATTTTGGGTAGTTTAAAAATCTATGAGCTTCTACCCACCCTCTGAAACATTTACAATGACTTAATTCATAATGACATGTATAAGTTTCTTAAACTTGATTTCGGCCCCATTATTTAATTTCTAGTGATATCAGAACACATTTGCAAAAATTACATTATTTTAGTATTATAAATCTCTCCTGATCTTTCAAGATTTTAAATTTATCTTGCTACTTTTTCTAAACTACAAGCTCTTTTTCTTATATTATACAATTTTCCCTTGCCAATGTGGTATATTATGTACTTTTATACCAGGTTTGCAGTATATAAATCCAAATTGTCCTCCCAATTAGTATTATCTTGACCAAATATTAAAATTTTTCTAAAATTTTCCAGAGTATCTGTGAGCTATCTATGAGGGAGGCAATTAAGGATTTTATCTTATTTTTGGTAAGCCTCATCTTCCCACAGATGACAATGCCCATCTGGCCAGGATATTTTCATGTTTTCTTTTGGATGATTCAGGATACACCTAGGAGCCATTAAGGAAGAACTATAATTTGGAGTCATCTCCAGTATACCAGTTCTATCTCAGGGACAAAATGATTTAATATAAACTGGGTAAAGGTAAGACTCTCCCTTCCTCATTTTTGGACTGAGGAGCAACCACAGAAAATCACTGTAGCCTAGTGACAAAAACAAGATACAGAAACAAGAAAGAAACCTTTTAAGAGGTACACAGAGACCAGACAGGCTCAGTCTGAAATAACAAAATAATACCTGAAATAATAAATGTTCTTTCTCAACTGAAACCAGCCTAAGGATGGAGCTTTGCTAAGGAATCTCTTGGCAGGAGGTAAAGGGGATAACATGATACAAGATATCAAGGAGTCTTATCCTGTGTATTCTTTATTTTATCTCTGCTGTTTTCAGGATCTGAGTGCTCCAGAACTTGCCAAGATTATGCCCAAGATTATGCAGAAATAAAGACAACAGATTTGGAATTTTTTGAAATGCAACTTTTGCCATTTACTAAAAAATGGCATGAAGGAAGAAATGAGCAGTTATTTAGAAGTGTATTATTTAGCTTCCATCAGAGCACACTGGACATCTGTTTTCTAAATATGTCCTCTAACTTCTCACAGCTATTGCTTTTGTCAGGCCATTCTACTTGCCTATAATGCATCCCTTCTCTATTATTTAACTTCCTATTCATACTTCAAGATCAAAATTCCACTTTTCACGTATCCTTCTCTATTTACACAATCAAAACTAATCACCTCCTCTCCTGATTTTGCAATTCAGTTGTTTATATCATTCTTATTATGCTTTTCTTTGCCTGAAATTATAGTTACATACATGCCAGTCTTTTAAATGAGGATATGAGCTATTTGAGAGCATGCAGAGTTCTTTATTTATTTTCTGAAGCTCTCAATATAGTATCTTGCAGTAAAAATTTGATTAATATGTATTTAATTATTGAATAATAGCATCATAATTTTCTATTGTCATTCTCACATAAAGATGACTGAAGGGCAATTAACAACAAAATTACATGAATGGGGTAAAAACAAGGTGTACCTTGATTGATCATAAAAGCAGATTTAGGCAACAGTATAAATAATATAACTGCAGAACAACCCATTAGCTATATGTAACAATTACTAGGACTCAAATAAAACAAATTAAAATTAGGTAAAAAGATTTTACCTTTCAGTATAGCAAACTTTTAAAAATTCTTATCTTCAGTGCTGGGCAAGATATGAGGGAAAAGAAATACATACTTCTGGAGGAAATGTGAACACTTTGCTGAAGAAAATCTCACAATATGTATTTAAAGTCCTAAAATGTACATGCCCTTTACCCAAAAATTCTAGGAATTTATCCTAAAGAAATAAGTATAGTTGCATACGAAGCTTTATCTATAAGAGCATTACTGCATTATTTAAACTAACAAAAAACTAAACAATCCAAATATCCACAAGAGAAGACTAGGTCAATAATTTGCAGTACATTTATTCTGCAGTCATTAAAAATGATATGGAAAGATGGCTACAATATATTATTCAGTCTGATCACATTTTATATGCATATATATAGAAATATAGAAATATAAAGTATAATCTCATTTTTGCAAATACATATAAAATTCCAGAAGAATATGCACCAAAAAGTTAATAGTGGTTATCACCATGTAGTAGCATTACAAGTGATTTTCATTTTCCCTCAACAGTTTTTATATCTTCTAATTTTTTTTATAATGGGCATGCATTTCTTTTAAAATCAGGGGAAAAAATTTGAAAGTAAAAACTGTAAAATCATACAGCAAAATGACTGTATGTCATTGTATGTATCTCTAAGTAGTAAGGTGATTTTTTTTTTTTAATTGAAAAATGCATGTATTTATTCATCTGTGTTCATTTTTTAGTTTTGTTTTTTTTTTGTAAAATGATATATAAATATATATGCATATATGTGTATTTTCTTACATAAATGTTATTTTATATATATATATATTTTAAAGGTGCTTAGATTACCTAATTATTACTCAGAAATTACAAGGATTCCCATGATTTTCTAAATTTTCTATAATAAAAATACACAAATTCTGTAATCAGAATTCTGTTTTTAATTTCAATGTTACTAAGTCCTGGATATATATATAGACATATATATACACCAACAGTTAGCCTTCAAGTATGAGCAGAGAGAGATATATTTTAACTATGAAGATAAAAACATTTTAATTACACAGTGCTGGTTAGGATCACAGGTATTTGCGTCAGACTGCTGGCTTCAAATTCGGGCTCCACCATCAATCAACTGTATGACTTTAGAAGATTACCTAAACTTTCTTTCCCTCATCTGTAAAATGGGGACAGTAACAGTACCTACTTCACAAGACTATTGTGAGGACTCAATGAGTTAATACAAACAAATCACTTAGAATACCACCTGGCACATTATAAATGCTAATAAATGTTAACTGCTACTACTGTAAAGAATTTACAAGGTTTTAGAAAATTGCTGATAAATTATGTACCAAAATAGTTCACCATAAAATGAATAAAAGCCTGGATAATCACATACTGTCACATTCATTTTCTCTCCCTCTCTTTTCCTCTTCCTCCCCTCCTCCCCTTCTCCCTCCTTCCCTCCCTCCCTTTCTCTCTTTCCCTCCCCCACTGTCTCTCTCCCACACACACATCACTCACACACACAAAACCAAGTAGAGGAGTACAACAGAAATAAAACAGTATTAAAGAGAGATACTTGGTTTAAATTTCAGACCTGCCATTTCATATCTGTGTGAATTTGGACAAATTGCCTAACTTCTGCTTTATATTCTTAAGATGGATATATTACAGCCTACCTTTGTAGGCTTGTTGACATTTCCCAAAGTGCTTAGCATAATGCCTGACACATAGCAGGCACACAGTACGTGACATTAATTATTAAAAGAAAATATAAGATAATATAAAACAATTATTATAAGGCTGAACATATGTAGCAATTTTAAAATACCATATAAAATAAATAATTTCAGAAATTGAAGCATCCTTAAGAATTGGAAAATTTATCATTTTTAGGTTAACTAAGATAATATTGTGATTATTAGCATATACTTTAAAGTTATCATCAGAGAATATGATAAAGAATATTAGGATAATAATTCAAATAATATTTATTTAGCACCTATATTATAATGCAAAAAATATAAAGACTATAAAAAAAGATACTATAATCCTTATCCTCAAGGTGTTTCACAAAAAACACAAACCATATGAAAATACATTATGTGTTATGTAAATTAAAGGAACTTAAAAGAAATATGCCAAAAGTAGATTAACCTAAAAATAATGAGAACAGTTTCACAATAAATTTCCATAAAGATTTTTAAATGGTTTAAACATTTAGCACTTGCCTTCATATTTAAAATGGTAACATTTCCCAAGCAATAAGACAGGAGAATTTCTACTAAAATATGTCTTTGTTTTCAACACCCAACCTAAGGAAAAAAGAAAATAAAATATTTTTGCAACTAAAAGATTTCAGATTAAATGCCAACATTTTGTTTACTTAATTTAAAACCATCAATTATCAATTGTAGATGTGCATTTTTTCCAAGAGTTACAAAGCTCATTTAAATAAAGTTAAGTATTTTAACCAAATTCTATCAATTTAAAGACCAGTAAAAAGAAAAATTTCAATTTTAATTTATTTTCCAACAGATCCCAATGTTCTTACAGTACAAAATTTAAAAGGCACAAATTCTACCCTAGTTTCCCTAACACCAAACTCTTTTTCCAAAAGCAAAAAATGTTACCAATTTCTTGTGTTTCCTTCCATCTTATTATTACAAAAAAGTTTTAAGTATTTTAATATTTCAATGAAGTAATTTATGGAAAAGATTACATAACAGACTAAAGCTTATGACTAAAATGGATCTCTGAAGGTTCCTGGGGAAATTATAATTCCATCATTTCAACCAAATGTCTGAAAGTGGCTTATAGAACAGTCCATTGCAATTTTCCATTTCCCAACCCCCTAATCACCCACTTTAGTTGCTAACTCTTAATTTTTCCAATTTCCTAATAAATTTTCAGCTTCTTCCAACTTCCTACTAAACTGTCAGCATCTTTAAAGTTGTGTGCTTCTAGCTTTTCACCTCTCAGTCTCTAGGAAGCAGGAAGGTAGGACAGAGACAGCTAAACCCTGTTATGATTTCTCAACAAAACTAATTAAATAAGACTAAATAGTTTAATAAACACAAGTATACTTCTCAAAATGGACATTTGGCAAATTGGCCTTTCAATAATTGACTCAGAAGAGTGATTGACTATGAGTGGTAGGAATTGACCAAGAGGAAAGTTTGTCTCTGGGGTGACAAAAATTTTCCATATGCTGAATGGGGTCTCACAGGTATATAGATGTATCAAAACTCTTTAAATTGTATACTTAAGATCTGTTCATTTTACTGTATGCAAATTTTATCTCAATTACAAAAATTAAAAACTGAGATGAACTGGGACATTGTTTCAATTATCCATTCCTGTTTAACAAACCACCCCAAGACTTAGTAATTGGAAACAACTTTTTTTTTTTTTAACTTCACGTAGTTAAGTGGGTTGACTGGGCTCATTCGGGTACTTCTGCTGGTCTTGCTTGGAGTCTTTAATGTATTGAATGTGACAAAGAAACTATGAATAACCATTAAGTTAGCAATTTAAAAATCACAAACAAAGCTTTTAAAGATGCTAATAAGACAAAAGGCATGGAAATAATAAAGATGATCATGATTTTCTGGAGGATCAGAAAAACTCAGAATAAGGATGATGTAGTTATTGACTATAATCAGGAAGTCTAGTTTATATATCTCATAAAGTCATATAAACAATGGAGAAAAAAAGAAAGCAAAAATCAAAGATGCTTTTCAATGGTAAGTGCTATGACATCTCTAGCCTCATCTTCTACTGAGCTTGATAAAAATAATCATAAATTATGTATGCTGTATTCAGAGAAGAGCAAGAATAGGAAGCAGGGAAGGCTGGATCTGAATCCCAGTTCCAAGCTTGGCCAAGTTATGTAACCTTGACATGTCACTAATTTGTTTTCTAATTTAGAAAAAAAGAATATCACTATCTAGCTCATAGATCTGTAAGATTTAAGTGAGAGGTATATAACATACCTACTGCAGTGCCTAGCACATAATGAGCAGTCAATCAATATTAGTCCTTCCTACACCACACAATTCTAAAAAAGGAAAATATATACATATTTTAGAAAGTTTTCACCAATACAAGCAAATGAAAACAACACTCCAAAATTTAAACCTATCTGGAATACTTTGTAACTCTCAACAAATGATTCCTCAGAGATTTGATTACCATAATTTTACTATACCCACTTAAATATCTAGATATAGAAAGCTAAATATATGTAAATAATAGGTTAAATAACAAATTCCAGGATATTGATGAAATGAGTTAGGTTAGCTAATTGAGGACCTGTTTGACAATTTTCAGACTTTACAAAGGAAATCTTTATCACATAGCTTAATCTTTGAGGATTAAATAACTCAAAAGGTTCAGAACTCTCTATTTGCAGATGGCATTATTTTATATACAGAGAACTACAAAAAACTAGTAGAGCTAATAATTAAATACAGTAAAGTTACAGGATACAAGATCAATATATAAAAATCAAGTGCATTTCTATAACTAACCACAAACAATCTGAAAATGAATTTAAGAAAACACACCAAAAAAATAAAATACTTAGGAAAACCTTTAACAAAAAAGTGTAGACTTGAACACTGAAAACTACATAACATCATTGAAAAACAATAAAGATAACCCAAATAAATAGAAAGGCATCCTGTGTCCTTGGTTGGAAGACATAATATTGTTAATCTGGCAATATTCCCCAAATTGACCAATGGAGTCAAAGCAATCCCTATCAAAATCCCAGCTGGCTTTCCTATAGAAATTGAAAAGCTGATCCTAAACACCATATGGGACCGAGAATAGTCAAAACAATCTTGAAAAAGAACAATCTTGGAGGACACACACTTTCCAATTTCAAAACTTAACTACAGGGGAACGGATGTGGCTCAAGCAGTTGAGCGCCTGCTTCCCATGCAGTAGGTCCCGGGTTCAGTCCCAGTGCCTCCTAAAAACAAAAACAAACAACAGGGAAGCGGATGTGGCTCAAGCAATTGAGCTCTCGCCTACCACATGGGAGGTCCCACATTCAGTTCCAGGCGCTTCCTACAGAAGACAAGCAAGACAGTGAGCTGGCTCAATGGGCTGGCAGATCAAGCTGATCCAACAAGATGATGCAACAAGGAGACACAAAGACACAATGAGAGACACAACAAAGCAGGGAGTGGAGGTGGCTCAAGCAACTGAGTGCCTCTCTCCCACATGGGAGGTCCCAGGTTCGGTTCCCATTGCCTCCTAAAGAGAAGTTGAGCAGACACAGAGAGCACACAGTGAATGGACACAGAGCAGACAGCAAGCACAAACGAGGGGC
>JAQZBX010009487.1:0-29364 GCA_029593785.1 Cabassous unicinctus
AGGGATTCCCATGTTCCCCACCTCCCACCATGAGTCACTTTGAGTTTTTGATCCCAGCACTAGGCATCTCCACATACTCTGGCTCTCCCCAAGAGCTGGTTAGTCCAGGCCGAAAAGCAAATGCCCCGGGGGGACTCTGAGGGCAATGAATGAAGTAAGAGCACAAAGGACCAAACAGCTATCTGAGGGACAGGGATTGCGGGCCCGTGGGAGACGGCCAGTGTGCTCCGTCACCACCCTACAGAATTCCCACAAGCCTAGGGAGCGGAAGGTGGGCTGCCGCAAGCACGCATCTTGGAGAGGAAGGAGCGCAAATGAGGACAAGAGGTGACGTAACTATTTCGTTGAATGAGTAGAGCCTTCGGCTTAAATATCCTGCAGGTCTAGGCCCTCTTGATCACCACCAGGGCATCCAGCCTTCCAATCAGAGGAGGAAAAAATTCGTTTTTGTTTCCTGCTTGGCACCCCCAGTCAATAAACGCTAATCTAATAGACCTCACAAAGCCAGGGCTTAGAGAAAGTCAGTTGCCTATCCCCGACTCCTCATTCCTCAAAGTCTGCCTCCAGCGTAAATAAAACCTCCTCTCACTCCAACCCAAATAAACAGAGCACTCTCCAAGACCCAGGTTTTGTCAACCCCTTCAGCCCACTAGCGCTGGGGGAGGAATTCAGTTGATGGCATTAACCTGCGGCAACGAAGTAGCCTTGGACTCAGGATGCACGGAAGGAGGTGTGGATCACAGAGAGGACACAGGCTTGCGGGGGTGCAGGGGCACAGAGGAGAGAGAAGGGGTTGCCTTTTATTCCCAAGCCCTGGCCTTCATCCCAGCGATGCCGAGGCACAGGTCTGGTGGGAAGGGTCTGTGAAACTAGCACCCTCACTCCACCTGGTCATTAGGTTGGCCAAGGCTAGTGGCTCCTTACAAAGGTTATCCCGAACACTCCAGCAGCACCCAGCAAGCTGCTCGGTGCTCACTCCGTGTCTGAGGAGGGAACTATCTAGCACACTGCTGAGCGCCCTGCTACCTGCACTGCGGCCCAAGCTCCCCGCCTGCAGAGCCCGTCTCTGCCCCGCCACCCCTGGTCCCAGGAACGTTTTGCATCCAGTGATATGTGACATGCACTTTACAACTGGGGGAGTGGGGACAGGCTGTGACCTGGGGTTGGTCCCATTCCAGCTGGGTGCTGGGCAGGGACGGAACTGTTTTCACAGGAGGCTTGGTGGGAGGTGCAGAGGCTGAAAGGGGGTGTTCAAGGGATTTAAGATCACTTTGAAAGATTCTGGGCACAGGCAGCACTATTTCAGAGCCTGGGTGACAATGAGACACAGAAATGAGGCAGGTCCTTTTCCCCACCTCTGTGTGAAACCCAGCCCTGTTCTGGCAACTGACTCACAGCTTTGGCAGCAGCTGGAGACAGTTCCACCGGCACAGACCCGGGTGCTCTCGTGATGAACACTGCCAGCAGCGAGGCTCCTTTGGGCAAAGGGGGTAAATGATGACTAGTTTGTGGAACTATATAAGGCACCCCAAGGTAAAGATTAAGCAGGGGTGTTACTGTTTGAGCAGAGAAGGGGCTTGCCGTCGTTGTAGTTTGGGAATAAATGTAAACGTGCTATCATTTTGTAGTCACAGACAGCGGAGGCCTGGAAATACCAATTATAAAAATAGTCACAAATTAATGGGAGTGCAGGTCCACTTAGCGGGCCGTGGGAGTCGAAACAGGCAGCCCTGAACTTAGGAAGAATTTGCAAAGGCCAGTTGTGGATCCAGAGATCAATTTCCCATAAAGGCTACACTGGCCTCTACAGCTCCCAGGCTGGTCAGCAAAATGCCCCCAGTAACTCAGAATGTGGCTGAAATAAAGCTAATAACACTTGGTTGAGAGCAAGGTGGAGAATTTAAGGGTGGTGGGAGTTGAGTGGCCCCAGAATTAGAGGCTGATCAACTGAATCCATGCATTAGCTGAGGCATGTGTGTGTCCATATAGTACGTGCATGCCCACACACTCACACCCCCAGAAGAGCCCTTAGGAGCTAATCTTTTGGGGGCATAAAGGGTCAAGAACATGGAAGGAGACAGCTGCTAAGTTATTTGCAAAAACGAAAGTGCTAAAAGCCTTTGTTTTCCTCTCCTCGTAAATCTGCTCCTAGCTGTGGGCTGTAAGCCCTTCAAAACCCTAATATGCTCCCCAAAGGAACTGAGTGGAAACCCTATTAGTAAGTCATGACTAGACACCCCTGTTCCCTCCTATGATGGGCCAGTGTGGCAAGGTGCTTCCTGGCCCCCATCCCCAAAACACCAACAGCCTAAGAGCATCCCGGGTGGCAGAGGGGCCCAAAGCCCCCTTCAGGCTGAGCCGCTTAATCTGAAGACAGATTCTCACCTTGGTGGAGGCTCCTTTCTCATCTGCCTAGAGGGCTGCCTTTAGCCCTCCCCAGTGCAAAGCTTGGGATTCTTCGTGCTGCCGCTGTTAGTTTTCAGTCCTTAGGAGCTGTTCATTCACTCACCAGCTTGGCAGTGGGTCCCCCTGCCTTCACCACCTGCCCCATAGCCCCACAACAGCCCACCCACAATAAAAGACTCCCACACAAATTCTAAACATAGTGGGAGGAAGAGACAGAAGTCTCACGCCCTCCCGGCTCCTAGGAATTATGTCATGGCCCCATGAGAACTAAATGGAGAAAGAAGGCATACTTCCAATGTCATGAGATCGTGATGAAGGAGAGTGTCATTTTAATGCCCGTTTCATTTGGAAAAGATGCTACAGCATGCATAAAGGCTCATCTCCATATCCACTTACACTGTGGAGCGAGGAAGATGGAGGACGAAATGCTTTATCCACAGCACGTGAGCTGAGCAAGTGCAGATGGAAACCACCGAGGAGGAAACCCCCCTGTCTTGCTCTGTCGTTGAATTGTGTTGGAGCTGTGTGTTTAAACTGTGCTTTTCCTTTTATTGCTCTTTCCACTGTCATCTTGGGATCCTGGGGCTGGTCTTCAGGTCTCCAAACACACAAGCCTGTGCACACATGCATGTGAGCACACGCGTGCACACACACACGATGCCTTTCAAGTCACTTACAGACAAAAGAGAAGAAATAGCTTGGCCATCGTGGAACTGCCCTGGGCCATGTAAAACCTGGTGCTGTCAAACTATTTCAAGCTGAAAACTCCACGGCGGCGCTCAGATAAGAACTGGTCACCGCTGCCCAGGACCCGGAATCGCGTCTTCCGTTGCACAAGTGTGAGGCTGTTCTGAGCAGGAGAGAAATCCTGTCGACCCAAACTGAGCCAAGGAAAAGTAAATAAAACCATGTCACGTTCTGCAGGCAGGAATGGGAGATTAACAGAAAACCAAAGCAGACCCAGTCCTGAGGGAGGGAAAGAATGATTCTTCCGTTTTCTAACCCTCTTAGTTCCTGGACAAAGAAAAGGTCTTTCTTTTAAGGATAAAAATCAGTATCTGACTTTTGAGATTTTTTGAGGATCTCTTTCTTTTAGTCCAGATGTTTAGAAATCTAAAGTTCAGCTTTCCCTCAAACATGGGATTAGGCAACCTGGTTGAGATGACATCTATGTTTGCGCTTAGCAGAACCCATCAGTTAAGCAATCCTGTGGAAAAAAGATAGCAAGTAGGGTGCTGAATCCACTCCAGAGAGCCTGTGGGGGACACCAGGCCAGCAAGTACACTCCCAAGGAACACGGGGCTTCTCAGGCTTTCTGAAGCAAAAGACTTTTAATTCAGCCTCCAAAATGGTTCCCAAGACTTAGCCAAGGAAATACTTATAAAGTTAAATTAAAAACAAAGCAGGATACCAAACATATATAAAAATAAATACATATGTATACACATATACATACATTTATACCTACATACATATGTATATCTTTCTCCCACCCCCCACAAATAAACAGAGAAGATAAAAGGAAAGACAGATACCGTGGTTATCTCTAAACCGTAGGACTATAGGTGGGTTTGGTTTATTTTTTTGCTTTGCATTTTTCTTTATTTTCCAAGTTTCCTAAAATATGCATGTTTTAAGGGATATAGTGGTGAGCACACACAAAATCCCAAATAGATTGGACCAGACCTGGCCTCTTAAGCAAAGCTCTACCCCAAACTCTGGCATCACCCCAGGAACAACCAAGCCTGAGGCCAATGGTACACGCGAGGCCAGGGACTGGAAGAAGCCTGTCCTGGATTGAAGTGGGCGGGGAACGGGGCCTTTTTCTTAGCTTGTTTACCTCCCGGCTTCTGACCAAGTTTCCTGTTCTTCTGCTTCACACACACACACACACACACACACACACACACACACCTCATAAGGTAGGCCCAGCACGTCTCAGCAGCCTCTCCACCTGGTGTCACTAGCTTGGCTGGGCCCAGATGATCTGATGTCTTGGACAGCATCTATCCAGGCACCAGGCAGCAGCCTCACCACCACTTGTTCTCCCTCTTTAGTTCAGATGGCACAGCCAGGAAGTCTTGGGTCTTCTCTGCAAAAGAAACCCTGACTTCCCCCAGTCAGGATGAGCACTTATCTTCCAATCAAAAGCAGAGTGGTGAGGAGGGACACCAGCAGCATTCAGCAGCCGTCCAAAAGCAGACATGTGCCCTGTATCAGCCATCAGACCCAAGGGTGATGATGGGCAGAGAATATGCTGCCAACTGGGGGAATGGGGAAGAAATTAAAATCACTTGGATAAAAGTAAGACCTTGGAAAACAAGCCGCTCTGGCTTCAAATATGAGGGGGAAGCAGAGGGCATCTCTTTCCCCATCATTCCTGAAAGATGCTTTTAGAACAAAAATGTCTTTGTATTGACTTCCTTGCAAAAAATTCAAGACCAAAGTCACCTACACTCCACCTGCAAGATAGTTTCATGTCCTGGCTCCACAACTTGCCACAGGCGTTCATTGGATACGTATCTGTGAATCCACCTCTGTGGGCCAGGCACTGTGCTAGGCACTGGGAAGCCAGTGAGCAGCACAGTCTTCACTGTTCCTATTTCAAGGGGCCTGGTCCACTTTATCTCAGAACTGCTCAGAACTCCTCAGGGGTGGCAAGAGAAGAAGCGGCTGCCACTTTACACCCCCAATACTTTCAGCTCTGACAGAGAGGCCTTTGCTCCACCCATACCCGTTACAGCTCCCACGACACCCCCAAATGGTCACTAGGAGAGGGCCGCCACTGCCCCGGCAGCGTCTCTCCAGCTTCCGGCACAGGGGCTCCCAAAGCCCAAGGGCCGGTCCCAAAGCCCACAAAGCTGCCTTTTAATGAATGGAGCAAAGAGCCGGCTGTGGGGTCAGAACAAAAACCGAATGTGCCTAATCCACCCATTGAGAGCGGGGAGAAGAGAGAGCACCTGCGTGAACAATGCCGCATCTGAAGCCCAAACGGGCACCAAAGGTCCTTCCGGCTCCCACTGCCCCCTTTCCCCCTGACTCCTTTGTGGAAGCCTTTGTTTCTCGCTTCCACCACTCAGCGCACCCCCACCCCCAGGGAGGCAGAAGGAGCCATGCAGGGCTGAGGGCAGCTTTGCAGCAAAGCCTGGGAGCGTCTCCGCCAAAGTACCCAAAGCAGCAGCAGAAGGGCATCCCCTGTGTTTAAGCTGGCATTCTAGCCTTGCCTTCATGCAAAAAAACATCCACTATGAGTATAAACCAGAGCCCTACTGCCTCCCCAAATGGGCCCTTCAGGAAGACAGGCCCTGTTCAAGAGCTGGGACTGGGACTCCGCACAGTTGCAGGTAAACCAAAGCATACCCCTGGCTGGCCAGCTTGAGTCTTGAGAAACACAGGGCAGTGACGAAGGCAGGTTGTTTTGTTCCTCTGAGCATGCCAGACCACACAAGTGACAGGTCATTGGATGGTGAACAGCTCGGGATTTCAGGGAACGAGATGACAAAGCCACTCATCAGTTCAGGATGTCCAGACCAGGACAATGGCACTGTGGCTTTGGTCCTAACGAGGTTGGCACATGCCTCCTGCCTCTCTTCTCTTCCCAGCCCAATTGAGTTATGGCCTGACTTACGCAGGATAAAGGGAGGGAGAAGGGGAGAACACTCTAAGCCAATGACAAGAATCAGAAGTCAAAAGGCAGATTCCAGCCAAAAATCTGGAGTATGTAAACTGGACATTAAAACTTGGCCTTTTCTTTCTCTCCTCCCCCACCTTTCTCCACATAATCTAATGCCATCGCCACCACCACCACACACCTTAGTAGCATTTCTCAGAATTTTCTCTTATTTTTCATAAATGTTACAAGAAGTAATACTGCTATATCCTTCTTTAGCCATCATTTCTAAATATCCAAACACTTCCAGAAATCCTTTCTTAAGTCTATTCCAAGTCCCTCATGCTGCAATTTAAGCTTCTATTCTGTAGATCAGTTCAACAACTATTTCTTGAGTACCTACTACAGACCTGACCCAGAGCCTACACTGGCCTATAAAAGAAGAGGACCTTGTTGTTTCCTACCAGAAACCAGCACACTTCTTCGGAAGAAAACACCAACAAATAAGAAAGAGGCATAGACTGCCCACCTCATCTCCTAATTGTCAAAAGGAGTGATGGCAAACAGATCTTGGAAAAGGGTGCCTTGAAGCCACTGAGGAGACTTCACAGAGGAACCAGGACCTGGGATGTGCCTTGAAGGGTGGAGGGCATCACGTAAGGAGAGCTATTTGAGCACGTGGACCATGCCTGTGCAGGGTACGGAGACGAGACCAATTCGGCTGCAGCAGAATGCCTCTGTGAAGGTGGGGGGGTTCCCTCAGGAGAGCAGGGCCTCTGTGTGGTGGGCCAGTAGGAAGCTGGGGAGGCTTGAGCAGGAAAGTATCTCAAAAATGGTGTTTTCGGCTGGTTATTCGGGCCACAGTGGGTAGAACAGGAGGAAGGGGAAAGGGAATAAATGCAAAACGGACAGTTAAGAGGCACTGGCAGAAATCCAGACATGAGGTGTTGACAAGGGCCTGGGCTGCCCAGTGGCAGTGGGAATGGAAAGAAAGAATCAATGTAGGAGATGGTTTGGAGGAAGATTCTGGAAATGCTTATCACCATCTTCTGGCTCCAGCCCACTTCAGTAAATGTAATGCAGTTAGGTCACCTCTATCCCCCACCCCAGGCCAAGAGCTGCTTCAGGCACCAGCCTGAGAACAAGCTTCAGAAGGTGCTTTCTGACCAATGCCAGGCTCCTCTCCAGGCAGTCTCCCCAGGTCGTCCATGAGAGAGAGCTTTCCCAAGGCTCAGGCCTCAAGATCCAGCAACTCTGGCTCCCTGACCCATTCTCTGGTGTCCCCAGGGGCCCTTCATGAAGCCTTCTGCCCTCAAAAGTACAGCCAAGGAACCTCACTGCTGTCACCTACCCAAGAAAAATGGTTGGAAGTGATTGAGTGGTGTTATTACGTACCCCATTGGCTGCCAAAGAGAAGAAAGAGACCTTCCCCAGAGCCACAGCTTGGTCTAGGCAATTTAAACATAATGTTCCACAAAAGAGGACTTGTTATCCCCTTTCCCTCACCCCAAACACATATCCATCCATTGTCAGAAATGCTTTTGGCACAAGGCCAGTGCCACACAGACCTCTCGAGAACAAGCAGCTGATTCGTGGGGCCAAAGTGCAGTCACTCAGCAAGGCTGGCAGGAAGTGTGCAGAGGGGAGACTGGTACCGTCATGGGTGTCATGGACAATGGGCCCTGCAGACTTGCCAGGGAGTGAGCGGCAGTGGGAAGCACAGGACTGAGGAGGAACAAGGCAGCCAAGGCATGTGTGGACTTCGCAGCCCTGTGTCCAAGGTAGATTTGAGGGTGGGGGCTGCTCTCTCAGGGGGTGTGAGGCCCCTGGTCAGCCACTTCCTTAGGGGAGGTTCAGTGTGGGTGGAGCCGAGCGGACCCTCATAGAGCTCTGCACCAGACCCCATTTGAATCTCCAGAAGAGAGATTGGGCCCAGCCTGGCTAAGCCACCAGGAAGAGGCTTCCTTATAAGAGGGCTTCCTCCTCTTTTATCAGCCCAGCTCCCCTGGGCCTGCCTCCTTCCACATCCATGCTAAGAAACAAGACTCACAGAGTCTGTCCAAACTTCCAATTACTACAAGAAGTGCCACTTGTATTTAATCCAGACCCAAGCAGCACTTTATTGACATGTATGTTTCCTCTGGAGATCACATCCCTCCCTGGGGCTCAGATTCCTGAAGAAGCCTCGGAGATTCAATGCTCTGGCTTCCATGACTCCCAGGCCTAGTTCTTGTATGGCTTACAGAAAATGTCTCTCTCTCACACACACATCCAACACTCTGTAAAGCAGTTGGTTTCTCAGGCCTCTCTGTGGCCAATGCAGCGTGATATTTAAGAGCATGTCCTTCAGAAGCAGACCAGGATTCCAAAGCCCAGCTCCATCACTTATTTTCTCTGTGACCTTATGCAAGTCACTTAACCTCTCTGAGCCTCACCTTCCTCAACTATTAAATAAGGAGAATAATGCCCGTCCCATGAATTTGTCACGAGGAGTGAGATGATGTTCATAAAGCACTTAGCCCAATGCCTGGGACACTACAAACGCTTGACAAACGGTGGTTGTGCTTATTGTCACAGCCTCTGATGCACATTGGATGGCGCGGGGAGAGGGAGTAGAGAATGGAGGAGAAAGACCATCGAGTGGGATGGCTCCCGCTGCCTCCTTCTTCCTCCCCCTCTAACAGGGCAGTGTAGAGCCTGCAGAGGCCCGTCACTGTGATGCAGGAGCTGCCCCTCAGGGAGATTTCTTCCAGGGACTAGGAGGGTCTCCCCAGGAAAGGAAAGGCTGCAAGCTGCACAAAGAGGCAGAGGGATTCCAGGCCCTCCAGAGAGAAGCCACCCCAGTATGGAGAGACTTGGAGACAACTGTTCCCTCTCCCAAATGAGGCTGTCCTTGTCAAATATCCCCACACCCACACCATCTAGCACTTGGGGGGTTGACAGATAAATTGATGTATCTACACACACACACATGATTTAACTATTTGGGCTCTGAAAATACGTAATATTAATAACTGTCCCCAGATGGGTACATTAATCGGGCATAATGGAGTTGGAAGAATTCTGGATTAATCTAGATTTTTCTTCCAACTTATTTGAGTACGATTCTGGTTTCACTTGCACTGTGAAATAAACATCCCAGGAAGCCAAAAAGAGCCCAAAAGATCACCTCAAAAGTAGGGCACCTACTTTTGCCCGACGCACAGAGCCACGCTGCACCAAGCATCAGACTGATCTGGGGCTGGAGCCGCGCTGGGGTTGGCAGATCCAGCTTGAAGCTGTCTGCGCTGGGCCGGACCCTCCTCCTGGCTCTGGCCCTAGCCTCAAACACACTGAGCCTGCATAAACAAACAGGGGATTACGCTGACCCAGACTATAAGGAGACTGCATTTTTGCTTTCTGAAAAAAATTGAAATTTGCCAAGAAAAACCATCCCTGATACAGACCAGGAAAATCTCGGAATAAATCAGAGCTGCACACAGGCATGGCAAGACGAAGAAGCCTGCCTGCAACAGAGAGGAGGAGGGGAGCCAACTCGGGCCCAGTCCGACCTCCAGCTTCCCAACCAGGCAAGCTGGGCACCAGCGCCAGCCACCTGGGGGCCAGCCCCGTGCAGTGTAAGACGCACAGACCCTTCTCCAGGGCTGGATTGGGCAAGTCCCCTCACCTCTCTGGGCCTCAGGTCCTGAAGCTTCCTGGACTTCCTTCAAGGCAGCCCTTCTCTTTGGCAGGAATCCCACAGCCCAGAGCACAGCGCCCTCATTTCCTTGCTTGCCCAGTTCCCCGTCGCCTTCTCTTCCCCGCGTTCACCCCCTTCTGTTTATTCCTCTCATGTTTCCTCAAGGGGTCCCTCTTAGCCTCACATTACAGGACAGAAGGGAACTCTGCTCCATTACCCTGGCCGGGGTGGCTTGGAAGTCCCTGCTGGATGCTCGGTCCTGCCAATTTCTTGGTTCAGATGTGAGCAAGAAAGAAGAACCAGGCTCTTCCAGGCTCCCTTCAGAAACCCTGAGCAATGGCGAGAAGTGTCCTCATCCCCAGCAATCCCACACCTCCGCTGAACCCCTTTAATTGGACCCCACTCCCTATCCTGCCAGCCCCCTCACATCCTCAAGTAATCGCAAAGCCTCCCTGTCCAGCAATTCCGGGTCTGAGCACAGATACAGCAAATGCTGAGACGTTGATGATCTCCAAAGCCAAACCCCCAAACCTGGGCCTTTTGAAACCTGGTGGGGCGCGTAATACTAGAACAACTGGAAACTGGTCAGCATTTTACAAAGCATGCCCCACATATGTTATCTCCATCGGCCATGTGAGATTAACATATGGCTTCAATCCCGACCTCTAGTTTGTGACCTTGGACATGCTATTTAACTTATCTGTGCCTCAGTTTCCACATGTGTAAAATGGACATGATAATGGAACCACCACATAAGGAGGTAGTGAGATGAAGCACAAGTGAAGATACGTAAAGAGTTTAGAATCACGCCAGCACAGATTAAGTACTCAATATATAATAGCTGTTGTCATCATCATCATGGCCACGGTCAGTTTCTCACAACAATGCATGAGCAGTGCTGGGTAGAGACTGAGGTTCAGAGAGGTCAAGTGACCGCCCCAAGGGCACCATGTAAAGAAGTGCTAGAACAGAACTTCCAATTAGGTCTTCAGACTCCAACATACTCCCCACACTCAACATTTAAGAAAGGTCATTTGGTGCCTACTGTGTGCCGTTCTGCTCCCAGGGCCACAGTGGTGACTGAGGAGAGCACGTTCCCTGATTGTGCCCCAGTGGGGAGCAGAAAGTGTGAGAAGAAGCTGGTTTCTGAGTTTGGTAGAACCGGTTAGAGGTGCTGGCCTGGCCACGGAAGTGGGGTTCGGCTGCCTCTGGAACGCGAGGCCATGTGGTCCTCTAGAAATCCGCTAGGACCTGAGGTCAGGAGAAGAAGCCCAATCTTCCCTGCAGCTGCTGCCCAGCCCCTCAAACCCTATTTTTCCCCACTTTTCCTTTCTAATCTCCCGAATGTTAATAAGAGCAGCAATCTGTCCTGCCCCATGGCCTGACCTGAAGCCTGAAGCAGAGGCTGGCTCAGTCCTCCCTGGCCCTGGGACAAAATCAAGTGCAAAGATCTAACCTAGCTGTCTTCAGGGGAGGGGGCGGTCAGGCGCCGAGGCTTCTGCTCCCCAGACCCCTCCTCAGAATACAACCCAGAGGCCGGAAAGGCGGAAATTCATTAGTGCCCTAGAATCTCCAATCAGGAAAAGTTTGTTTTTGTTCTTAAAACAAAGTTGTCACCAGGAACATGGTAAACCTGAACTTGTTCCCTGGACATGCAACTCCCAGACCTTGTCAGGGTTTTGGCAATACTAAGTTGGAAGCCAGTTTAGGAGATGAAAAAGGCTTATGATATCAACCAGCTCGGGGGTCTCAGAGCGAGAGGGCTTCCGAGAGGAGTCCCTCCCAGGTTGCTGGGCAAGTCCCAGGGCTGCATCCTGAGTTGGGCAGAGCCAGGACACTTCGTCAGGGTGTGCTCAGATGTTTCCAGATTTCTCTGTCTTGCCTGGTGGTCTGAGATATGAGCAGGGTCCCATTTATTGCCATGGTCATTTTGAGAAGAAAGTTGGTAAAAGAACCACTAACCTACAATGAACTTCCAGGATAGGGCCAGATGGAGCCTAAATGAAGGCTTTGAGATTCCAGAGCACCCATGGGCCCCACATCTCCTTGTTCACTTCTCCCAGTTCAGTCATTTGTCAACAAATAATTGAACACCTACCACGAGCCTGGCACTGTTAGTGCTGGAGGTGAGCAAGATCCACATGGTCCCTGCTCTCATATACTCTGCATTTTAGGAGGATTAGGGGCAGACAGATAAGTAAATAAATAAATGGACAAAATAATTTCAGAACATAATTTGTGCTCCGAAGAAAATAAACCAGGGTGATGGCAAGGCAAGTGAATGGAAAACGGGGAAGGGGTTCTATTTCAGATCATGTGATATGGGAAGGATTCTGGGCTGCGGGGCTGATATTTAAGTATAGGCTTGAATGTTTAGACTGTGCTACCCATGCAAGATCTAGGGAAGGTCAGCGCTCCTCCCCTCCAGAGCCTTCCAGTGTACTAGAGGGAAAAGATGCACTGACATGAGAGTCACATCCCATCACACAAGGGGTCGGGGGCAGAGGAGGAGGTGGGGGGTGAAGGAGTTGGAGAGCGTAGAGAGGGGCAGAGGCTATGCAGGACCCGACACAGGGCCATGGTGACAAGTTTGCATTTCATGCTAAGTGCCATGAGAGGGCACTGAGGGGGTTTTAAACAAGGGGATGACATGATCTGCTTTACATTTTTAAAAGATCACTCCAGCTGCTGTGTGAAGGATAAGAGGGGAGACAGGGAGATCAGTTATGAGGTTCTCAAGGTTATCTTGGCCCAACAGAGGGTGATAGCGCTTTAGAGGAGGATGGTATAAGTGGAGAGAAGAGAGAAATGAAGGCAGTTGGAATACATTCTGTAGGTAGACTCAACAAGATTTCCTGATGGATCATATGTGGAGGCTTAGGAAAAAGATAAAAGGGACCAACAGAGACCTCCAGTTGTTTGACTTGAGCAAATGGGTGAGTGGTGGTACCGTTTACTGAGACAGGAAAGCCTGAGGGAGGACCACGTGCTCGAGGGAAGAGCAATTTGAGGCATATGAAGCTGCAGGTGCTTATGGGGATATCAGCAGAAGATGCTGTTGGTGCCCCACCCAGACGCCCCACCAGGTCCCCTTTCCTGGCTGGTGCATCCACCCCGCCCCCTGCTGCTTCCAGTGCTGTGGATCTGCTTGCTCTTCAGAATTGCCCTGGTGAGGGCAGCTACCCCACCGGGAGACGCTGGGGAGGTTCTGCTCCCCGCCCTCCCCCACTTCCCCCTGTGGATCAGACATTACCTGACACCACACCACAGCCTCACTTAGCCTCCTCCCCTGCCAGTCCTGCTTATCTCACTCCCTTTCTCCTCAGGCTCTCTCTGCAGCTAGGGAACCCAACAAAGACAATACCTAAACGAACGTGTCCATTGGGCAGCTAGTCATAGAGGTAAGGGATAGAGGTGTAAACTAGAGAGTCACCAGGGCATGGATTTAAAGCCATGGGACTTGAGGAAATCAGCTGGTGGAAAGTGTAGCTGGAGACAGAGGGCCCAGGACCAAGCCATGGGGCAATCACGCAGGGAGAGGAGCAGAAGAGAGGGGGGAAGAGAGAAGGAAAAGCCGGGGAAGTGAATGGAAAGCCAAGCAAGTTTCTCTCTCTCCTCTAGTCCACACCAAACCACCCAGGTGCATCCCCCATCTCAACCCCGACATGCTCCTGGGTTTCAAAACCAATGAGAGGAAACTCATGCTTACATGGAAATAGTTTTGCTGCATTTAATCAAACATTTATTGAGGTCTACTCGAAGCCTGGCAGTGAGTTGGTGTGGGGAATATACATAAAGACAATACAAACCCTGCCCCACGAGCTTACCCAGGAGGGGAGACAGAGTCAACAGGTGAGCGAGATGCAGTGTGACAATGCTTGGGATGCACCAAAGTCACAGGTCCAGATCTGTTTTCTTCCATTATCTTATCTGCTCATCTCCTTCCCTCCTCTGCCTGTGTGTACCCTCTCCCCACCACAACAAAAAAGGGAGGGCAGGGCTCTATCCCCATAAGCTGTTTCTCTGTGGAGCAACACCCAGCAAACTCCAGCATGCATACAAATCACCTGGAGATCTTGCTACCGTGCAAGTTCTCATTTAGTAGATCTGGAGGCGGCCCAGGAAGCTGCATTTCTAATAAGTTTCTAGGCCATGCCAATGGTGCTGGCCCATGGACCAGGCTTTGAACATCAAGGGTGTAGAGAGCTTATTACACCCAAGAGCAAGAGTCAAGGAGACCAACCGGAGCCATGACTTTGCCTGGGAAAGCCAGTTCCCTGGAGCAGGAAGGGTTTAACAAACACTAGGCCACATTCCAACACTTTCAAGCAGCACAGACTATACCTGAGCATACACTGATGCAGTCTTCACAGCCCAGAGCACAGTGGGAAGAGTAAGAGGAGCAGAGAACATCTACCACCGTTTACTGAATTTGCTAACTTCAGGGCAGGCGCCGCACTAAAGACATTAGTGTGTTTTTCAGTCAATCCTTGCACCTTGCAGTATTTGCATGTATAGTTTACCAACAAGAAAGCTTAGAAGTTATGTGACTTGCCCCAGACAACACAGCCAGTACCCAGATGGGCCAACTCCAAAGCTCATGCTCTCCAGCAAGACAACTGCCTCTTCCTGAGCTAGTGGGGTATGAAGCCCAGTGGTTCTGAGCTGGGGCACTGTCGGATTCTGCAGCAGATTGCTGGGTCAGGAGAGGGAGAAGGTCAGGGCAGACAGGAGCAGTGTGCCTGGGTAGCCACAGCCAGCCAAATTCACACCCAGCACACTTCAGGGGTCCTGGGGCAGAGAGAGGGCCTCCTTCCCTCAGGTCCCTGCCTGACTCCCCTACTCTTTCCCCTTCTTGATTCCTAACCTGCTGTTTCTGGTTCCCACTGCAAAGCACCAGTTGCTTCAAGACCCTCTGAGCCATTTTATAAAAGGAGAAAAACATACGAGACTCATCGGTTCAGCTTTCAGCTGGATGGTGCACTGAGACCAGCCAAGTTAGTGCCCCAGCCTGGCCCCTGGGGACACTTTTGTTGGAAACAGAAGGCTAAGATGCTCCTGGGGCTTATGACAGCGGTCTCACTCCCCAGAATACAAACCCTACATGAATCTGGGATTTCACTCACACCTCTCCCAGATTAGTGCAGAGACAGGGCGAAGGCTGGCACTATCACCAGGCTGGGAGCTTCCTGAGGACAGGGGACAGAGCCTGACGACAGGGGACAGAGCTTGGAGACTTGATGCAGGGCACATCAGGGGTGTGTAATAAGTGTTTGCTGATTGAACTGAGGTCCCCTTCTTCTCTCCTGGGAAACTAGGCCCAGAAGACAGAACTCAATATTCTAAATTTTACAGCAAAAAAACAGCCTCTGCTGGGAAGGTCCGTGTGAGACAGAAGGTCAGGCCACCCCTCCTTTTCTCCACCAGCCTGCAAGAGCTTGCCCATGATGTCATGATTGAGGCAGGAGTCAGAGAAGCTGGGGGCTGCAGTCACACTAGCCCCCGCTCCTACCCCTGGCCTCCCAAACCCCCTTCCCCCAGCTCTGACTCACCCAGGAGTCTGTGCTCAGTAGGCATCAGGCCAGCCCTGCACAGGAAGTTGGTGTGAGAGAGGGTAGTTGATGGCCCAGGTGCTCTGTAAGAGCCTTTGAGGCCCCCAGGAGGCCAGTGGACTCCAGCCATCCAGTGGGGGCCGTTTTCACCAGGAATTTAGAGCCTCACAGGAGTCAGGATATGCCAAACACGGGAAGAAATCTTGTGCTCAGGAGCACACATTGCGAACTGGCTTAAGGAAAGGGGAGAATGTCAAGAGGCTGCCTGCAGCCCCTGGACCTCTGCCTGGGCTGGGCCTTCAGCCCGGGCTCCTTCCGCCCCTCTGCGCCGAGCGTCTTCTCTTGCTCCACCTTCTCCTCCTACTTCCCCTTCAGAATCCACCTCAATACCCCATCTTCCCGGAAGCCCTCTCTGACCTTCTAGACTGTGCCAAAGCCCCAGGTCAAAGCAGACCTTGATCGCGCTCTTCAGGGTTGAAGCGCTAGGTTCTTTGTGTGATTATTTTACTGCCTCCTCCACTAGACTGTAAACTCTGTGATGGCAGTGACTGTGTGTTGTTGTTCTCCTCGTTGTATCCTCACCTGGAGCTCAACACAAACGTGCTGAATGAATATTAGACCATGTTTTGGGTGGAACAAACAGTTTTAATAAGGCAGGAAACCTGTTGAGATGGATGTTCATATGAATCATCAGCCCCTTCACAATAACAACAGGGGGCTGCTTGCTCCCAGCGAGGGCTCCACCTCACCTGGGCCTTGGCCTAATTTGCATATCCATCCACCTGTAGCCAGACAGGAGGCAGTGACAGAGCCAGCACAGGCATGAGTCATATCTAGGATCAATGCATTGGGGTTCAGTCACTGCAAAGGTAATAAACAGCAGTAGCCCTAGGGAAACCAGTCACAGAAAGGCTTTCCCACCACAGAAGATAAGGGTTCCTGAGCTCTTCCAGGAACTCGCTCCTACCGCTGGGGTGCAGGCTGTCCTTCTGTCTGCATATCAAGTCCTGGAGAGGCTCTGGGCCTCACTCTGATGAGGCCCCTGAAACTGAATCCAATCCACAGCCACAGCCTCAGCAGTTGTCTAGGAGAGCGAGAGCATACCCACATCTCCCAGGGGACAGGTGGATGGCATACAGCAGTCACTCATTGCGACCTTGAGGTACAGCATGTGCCTTTTATCCCTCCTCCAAAAGGTTGTGTATGTGTGGTGTTTGTGTTAACAGGCTGCTTTAGTCCAGATGGCTACAGTAATTTTATATTGGATAATCCTTATCCAGTATAAGTTATCCAAACCTTATGTCAAATAATTCTATAATAAATATGTTTTTTTGAAAAGCCTATTTCTGGTGGGTTTCCATTGACTTTGTCAAAGCCAGGCCAGAAAATAAAATAGGATTCTCTGTAGGAATTAGACCCACCCCATTCCCACTGTGGCTTTGGCAACTGTGAGTTAGAGGATGAGATCTGGAGTCAAACTGGTCAGAGCTTGAGGCCCAGCTTTACATTCGTGAGCCGAATGAGCTTAGATCAAGCTTAACATCCCATGCCATTATGGGTTGAGTTGTACCCCCCAAAAGTTCAAGTCCTAGCCCCTGGTGCCATGAACGTGACCTTATTTGAAAAAAGGGTCATTACAAACAGAATTGGGCAAATTGAAATGAGGTCATGCTAGATTAGGGTGGACCCTTAATCCAATAAGGTGTCCTTACAAGAAGAGACTATTTGGGCACAGACACAGATAAAGGGAGACGTCATATGAGAACTGAGGCAGGGAGCTCCGTGGATTGCCAGCAAGCCAATGACAGAAGCCAGGAGAGATTCCTCCCTAGAGAGACTTCAGAGGAAGCCCGGCCCTGCTGACACCGTGATTTCGGACTTAAGAGTTTCCAGAAATGTGAGACAATCAGTTTCTGTTGTTCTAAGTTTGAGGTACTTTGTTATGGCAGCCTGAGGAAATTTATACACCCCAGTTTCCATCTGCATATCTATAAAGCGTAGATAAACACAGTAAATTGTGATACTGCATGTGCCTGGCATATTCTAGGTCTCAGAAAACAGGAGTAATTCCTGTGGCTAAAAGAATAATCATTGTCTTTAAAAAGCAGAGAAGGCAAAAAGGGTATGTGTGGGGAGTAGAGCAATTCCGCCTTGGTTGGGTGGGCACAAGCTAGATGAGGGATGCACGCGGCCGGAGAGGTAGAGGCCAGAGCCACTACCTAAAAACTTGCTCTAGTGGCAAGGCAAGAGCTTGCCGAGGAGCTGGGCTCTGACGTTCATCCCCATGGGCAACGGCTGGGTTTCTGAGCACCAGCCCTGTCCCAGAATATGAGAAGGTTGTTTAGTCTAGCTCTTTCCACGGGCCTGGGCTGGCTGTACGAGGCAGCAAGAAAGTTTTCCAAAGGGAGGCTCTAGTCTCATGGGAAAGAAGATTGTCCCCCTTGTACAAAAATTAACTGTAAGTTAGCACGCCCCCAGCCCAGCCCCAGCCCACCCCAGGTGTGTGCCCTCAGAGACAGCATCAAAGAAGACACATAGCTTAACCTCCTCCCACCCCACCCTGATTATCCATGTTAACAGAAGGAGAATATTCCCTTATGCCTGTATCATTAGACTGGCTACGTTGATTCCCAGGAATTACCTGAAAATGCTATAATTCAGAAGGGACAGAGAACCTTTATTCTTGGCTATCTTGTAGTCTTTGCAGGCTGGGCAGCTATGAAAAGCGTCACCTGTCAAAAGGAGGAGGAGGAGGTGGAGGAGGTGGAGGAGGTGGAGGAATAGAAGAAGAGGAGGACGGGGAGGAGGAGGAGAGGGGCAGGAAGGGGAGGGGGAGGAAAGATCTAACAAATTTTTTATTGCCAGGCACTAAATGTTTAACATGTCAATCACTGAATCCTTAAAATGGTCCTGTGAGGTAGGTAACATTATTATTCCCATTTTACTGAGGAAGAAACTGAGGCCCAGGGAAGTTCTGTTACTTGGCCAAGGTCACCAGCCAGTAAGTAACAGAACCAAGAAGAGAATCCAGCCAGTCTGACTCTAAGGACCGTGGTCAAAATCATGTCACTACAGGCAGGGAGGAGGGGGAGACAAGGTTTTGCTTTTTAAAGAGGACACTACAAGTTGCCTCCCCTTCTGGCTTCCACTAGGATCATTTAAAACTCAAGTCTTATTAACTGAATGTCTACTGCCTGTCTAGAAGCTATCTTTGGAATCCTCCCTAATGACCAATCCCTAGGAAAAGACACCAAAAATCACTGGCCTATTCCACACTGCTCCAAAGATTTTGTTTATACAGAAAACTAAAAAACAATTTTTGCCATTTTTTCAAAAACGGATTAAGAAAAAGAAAAATAAGTCAGATCTTGTTAACTATTTTTAAAACCATTTTTTATATGAACAACTGATGTGTTCTAGTCCAAACGTTAACACACTGAAGACTGCGAACACAATGTCTTATGCACTCACGTTTTTTGCACAACACTCAGCTATCACTGTGTGTTTATTTCAATGTTTTGTAAATGTGTCATTCATTGATTAGGAAGCCATGACTCTACACATTTTTTTTTTTAATTCTGGCTGTATATGTCTGATCATGTGAAATTCTAGAAGCAAATAAAATAAACTACAGCAGCATACGTGCACACAGCCAAATGCTAGGCAGTGCTCAGGCATCTACGTTCAGCAAGTATTCTCATAAAGGGGTTTTGGTCAATTATTTAATAACCCATGATCATGTAACATCATGTCATAATACCATCCCGTCATTGACAGTGTGAAAACTTATTGTAAATTTAGGTACTTTTTCTTGCCTGACTCACATTTATGTTAAGCAACGAACAGTTGTAAAAACTGTTAGTGATTCAACTTTGAATATAAATATCTTGCTATCCTTCCTTCAAACTTCTAAGTCAGTTTAACAGAAGAATATTCTTCTATTGCAAAGAGAGTTGTTGCTATTTGCAACTAGCTATCAATGTAAATCAGGACTTTATCAACAAATTACAAAAAGATATCAAAAACAAAATTAGAAATTAGATAAATTGAAACTGATAAAATGTTGTTGATATCTACAAATCGAGATTCCTTATAAGTTTATTCAGAAAAAGACCTAGGCTGCTTTTTAAAAATTTGAATACCACCACCCTACTATAATGCAGTTTAAGAGAGTCTGTTAAGTGAGAATTTCACTCACTCAACATGCTTTCAGCATATTCTAGATGCCAAACACTGTTCAAGGCCCTGGAGTCCCTGCTCTTGTGGAGTGTTCATTCGAGTGGAATGAATTAATACACACACATATATATATTATCTAGCAGATGGTGATATGTGCCATGGGGAAAAGTAACTCAAGACAAAGGATAAAGGGTGTAAGGAGATTGGGGGATGGCAGTTGTTACCCTAGGTTGGTCAGGGGAGAGTCTTGAGAAGTTGACATTTGAACAGAGGCATGAAGGAAGTGAAGCAGTTAGCCATGCAGTTATCTGGGGAGAAGACGTTCCACAGACAGGGAGCCTCAAGTGCAAAGGCCCTAAGGGAGGCGTGCACCTGGAGTGCTCAGGGAACAGCAAGGAGGCCAGGGCAGCTGGAGCAGAGGGGGGCAATCAGGAGAGCAGGTCAGAGAGGCAGCAGCAGAACAAGCTACGTGGGGCCTTGGTAAGCACTACAAGGGCAGAGCTGAGTAGCTGCCACAGAGACCATGTGGCCCACAAAGCTTAAAATACTTACTATCTGGCCCTTTACAGAAAAAGTTTATGGATCCCCAATCTAGAGCAGTGGTTCTCAAACTCTACTGTGCATCGGAATCACCCTGAGGAAAGGTTAAAAATAGATAGCGAGACCCCACTCCAGAGTTTCTGATTCCACAGGCCTGGGGAGGGGCCCACATTTACATTTCTATCAAATTCCCAGGTGATACTGATGCCTGGAATTTGTATCAGTATCACCTGGTCCAGCGACCACACTTTGAGAACCACTGGTTTAGAGAAAGCCCTATGTCAACACTGGCCTGTTTCGGTCACATCCTGAGGACCTTATTCATGACTCTGTAGTGAACTCGAGCTTTTCCGTTCTAATTCTAGGTCCAAATGCATAAACAGATATCCAAGGATAAGACACACAACTCTAAAAAAATAAATGTTCTCTAAACAGCAAGGGACAGGCCAAGGAGATAAGGGAACATAAGCCTGATGTCGTCCCTAGGTCTCTTAAAAACAGGGTTTCTCTAAGGGCTGCTGTGTTGACTTAGCTTACTAGCAGCCATGAAAAGGGAAACTTGTCTTTCTTTGCTTCGGGAGAGCATCAGAAGTCCCACTCTCAGAGCAAAGTCAGATCAACAAACGTTTCCACCACTGTGCCAAGGCAGAGTGTTTCATTAAAATCAGTCCTGCCCCACCAGCTACATCAGGCTGAAAGGTAATCAGGGCCTTCTCCTGACACTCATGCACTCCAATTAGGATTGCCAGAATTAGCAAATAAAAATACAGAATGCAAATTAGCAATGATTTTTTATTTTTATTTTTTAGTATAAGCATGGCCCATAGATATCTTGGGAAATAGCTATACTAAAAGAAATTATTCATTGTTTATGTGAAATTCACATTTAACTAAGTGTCCCGTACTTTATCTGACAGCCCTAACTCTAAGGTTCTCCAAAGCATCCATTCATATTTCACCTTCCTCAGAAACTGGCAAGGAGTACACCATTCTCATGTGTGGGTACATACAACACTGAGTATAGGTGGGAAATCCTCCACTGTACCTTAGAGGGTACAATCTAGTAGAAAGGAAAGAGATGCAGAAATGATTCGGTTACCCAGCAAGCCACACACACAGGTGGAATTACAAAATTAAGATGCCAGAGGCTTTGAAGCCACCCAGAGCTATTTGGCTCCATAACTATATAAATGTATACTAAATGGCCCCAAGGCTATCATCTGGGTGGTTGTTTGTTGTTTTTTTTTTCTGCCTCTTTGTTCATTGTCACTCTGTCATGATCAGTGTCTCCATATAGCAGCCTTTAGCCATTTCTCCCCCAAATTTCTAATATGATGCTTCCAGTATTCAATTGAACTTAAGGTAGACTCATTCACATGGTGTTCAAACCGCACATAAATAGGCACTGCGTGAGAGCTTGGCTATTTCCCCAGGTGTAAAGTAGTCTCACATTCTAACGGATAAAGACAACTGAAACATGAGCAAGGATGCAACCAGAAGAGTGAAGAGATGCCATGCTTTCCACCATGAGAAAAATATTGAAGGGCCTTTTCCTTTTCCCTCTCTTCTGCCTGAAAAGCAAATGTGATGGCTAGCTCTCCGGAAGCCATCTTGTGACCTTGAGAAAGGAAATCACATCCTAAGGTGATGGGACAGAAAGATAGAAGAGTCTGGGTCCCCGGTGATTTTGTGGAACCAACACACCAGCCCTGGACAGTCTACCTCTGGAATTCCTTTAAGAGAGAGAATAACTAAGTCACTGTGGTTGAGTATATGCTAATAGAAGCCAAACACCATTCCTAAATGAGACAGGCTCAGAGTATATTAAAATATTAAAAAGCACCAAAACAAAGTTGTCTAATTTGTGGTAAATTTTAAATAAATACACTTAACAAATGAACGTTTTTTACACATACAAAAATACAATTCCATAAATCATGCTATTTAACCTCTTTCAGTTCTGAAAATTGTGGCTGTACATGTAAACTCATTTGGAAATAACATCCAAAAAATTAAATGGCACTGCAAATTAAAACCACAAGGAGATACCACACATCCATTAGGATGCTAGAGATAAAAATCAATCAATCAATAAATAAATAATGACAATACCAAGTGCTGGCAAGAATGCAGAGCAACTAGAATGCTCAGACACTGCTGGCAGGGATACAAAATGGTATGGCCACTCCAGAAAACAGTGTGGCAGTTTCTCATGAAGCTAGAAGTACACTTACCATATGTCTTAGTCTGCTAGGCTGCTATGACAACAAAACCTGGTTTTGGCTTAAACAACAGGAATTTATTTTCTCGCAGTTTCAGTGGCTAGAAGGCTTGCTTCCTCCCAGCATCAGTAGCAATCTGGCTGGCCAGGTATCCTTGGGTTCCTTGACTTTCCTGTCACAGGGTAATGTCCCTTCCTTTCTTTTCCCGGTTCCATTGACGTTCAGCTTCTGACTCCTCCCCATGGTTTCTCTTTATTAAGGCCACAAGTAATAGGATTAAAACCCATCCTGATCTACTTGGCCACACCATAATTAATTAACATCTTCAAGAGATCTTCTTTACAATGGGATCACACCCAAAGGAATGTGGGTTAAGACTAGGAGCATGTCTAGAGACAGCTAGACACTATAGGCAGGGCAGACAACCCAGGAAATCAGCACCCCGTTGATATATATGATAACCTATCTCCCCAATGTATCAGAGTCAGACTCACTTATAATTTTCCCACACAGGGTTCTTCTTTCCTTTTTATTTGAGCCTAAAATTAGTGCTATACCCATCAAATATGTGTCCCAGAGACTTAAATCTTTAGTCTGTTCATATGCCGGTTGAGCCCTGAATCTCAGCAGAGTTATAGCCAACACCTACTCTCCAGTTCATCAGACTTATCCAGGAAACTAACAAAAGCATGATGTTGGACAATGCCCATCCCAAAAAAACAGAGAGTCTCTACAACTACAAGCAAGACAGTTCCATCCATCTGCCCCATGGGATCCAAGCCCCCTCTCAATTGGTAGCAGAGTGAGCATCACCATCCCCAAATCCTCAAGACTGAGTAATGAACAAACATAAGGGGGGAAAGTAACTATGGACTAAAGTAGACATGATTATTCTAGCAATGGAAGAACTTGTAACATTGATATAAAGGCAGTGGCCACCAGAGGTTCTGAGGGGAGGGAGAGGGAAGAAGAGGTGTAATATGGGGCATTTTGGCGACATTGGAATTGTTCTGCATGACATTGCAACGACAGACACAAGCCATTATACATTTTGCCAAAACCTATAAAACTGTGTGGTGCAAAGTGTAAACTATAATGTAAACAACTACTGACCATGGTTAGTAGCAGTGCTTCAATATGTGTTCATCAATTGTAACAAATGTACCACACTAACGAAAGATGTTGTTAATGAGGAAAAGTATAGGCGGGGGAGGGGGAGGGGTATGTGGGAATTCCCTATATTTTTGATGTAACATTTATATAATCTAAAGCTTCTTTAAAAATAAAGGGAAAGAAAGACTAAGAGCATGTTTTTTTTTTTCCCCGTGGGTACATAATCCAACCTACTACACCATATGACCAGCAGTCCCACCCCTAGGTATTTAACCAAGAGAAATGAAAACTTACATTCACACCAACACCTGTGTATCAATGGTTACAGCAGCCTTATTAATCATAACCCAAAACAGGAAACAACCCCAATGTCCTGGCAAAGGGATAAACAAACTGTGATACAGCCATACCGCGGACTACTAGTTAGCAATAAATAGGGGCAAGCTACTGATAAATGCAATAACATGCATGAATCACAAATGATTCATGCTAAGAGGAAGAAGCCAGACTCTACTCCAAAGACTACATAATTCCATTTACATGACACACTGGAAAAAGCAAACCTAGAGGGATGGAGAACAGATCAGTGGATGCCAGGGGTTAAAAGGGGGGGGGAGGGGGTGTGATTAAAAGGAACAACACAAGGGAATATTGAGGTTGATGGGACTATTCTATAGTTTGTGGTAGTGGCTACACAGTTCTTTGCATTTGTCAAAACTCATAGAACTGTATACCAAAAAGAGGGAACGTTTCATTTACTAAATTAAAAATGAATTTTCAAACAGTTTAAATGAAGGACTTTCAGCAAAAGAGGCCTGGGCCACATGCTCTCCTGGGATATCCACCTTGGACCCAGTCTCAGGGTCTGCCCTCATCTATTCCATCCCCACCCCCCCACCGCAGGCACTGTCTGGACATCCCTCCAGAACCTAGTGCAGCGGCAGGCAGAGGATTCTCCTTCCAAATCCTGCAGACATTTAACACCAGTCTCCAACTGGCACCCCTGAAATGCAGGACAATAGCTATATTGTGTGCAGCTCCATACAGGCACAGCACAAACATTAGCAACAAGTTCCATGGTGACTCCTTGCTACTGGCCTTTGCAGCTGCCCAACTCCCAGGACTTGAGGATCTGCCCAGGGTAACATGGAGTCTGGATACAGTTCAATGTGTCAATCTTAAATCTATAGCTCCTAACAGTCTCGGTCCTTGGAAACTTCCTCGTAATAATCAGACAACAGACCAACTCCCATCGAAGTCCCCGGTTTCAGGCTTCCTAATAGCTGTCCCTGATGACCTCTCAGAGGACACTGTGCCCTAAAATGCTGAATGTCTAGGGTTAATCCCTCAGAGTCAAGCAATGGAAAATCCATCTGCTCAGGAGGGATTCTGACCAGGGACACATTTGACTTGACACCTCCTTGGCACACACACAGTCCTCCTCTCTTGACCTGATGCAACTGCTAAGCCTAGTTTATTAAAAATTGAGTACCCAAGGCACATGGCAATAGAGGAGATTTTGTCAACCAAAAAGAAAAGCCCTCAAAACATAAATCATTTAAGCGGCCCTCCACATTTGCAGGCATGAAATAAACAGAGCCTGCCTCTAGGCAGAAGGTGCCAGAGTGGCTTGGCCAGCCTCCTGCCTCCTGCCTGACCATCACAAATTCCACCCTTGCTGCTAGAAATATATTAAAAACCTGCACAGAAATGTTTCTTCCCAACTATTCATTTTCACCCACCTGTGCTGGGTAACTCGAATCCTATTCTAATGTGCTATTAGGGCAGCATGATGTATTGGAAAACACAAGGACTTTGGAACAAGCCAGACTTGGATTCAAATTCAAACTCTTTTAGGGTTCCTGAGCACATTGCTTAAATTCTCCATACCTCGGTGTGGTCATTTATGATTGGGAATAATAATTGGTGCCCCCTACAGTACCATTGACAGAAATAAATGAGAAAGGCAGTGTTAAACGCCTCACATGAAACAAGCTCATCACATTTTAGTCTTTCTTTCCCCTAGGTAATTTCTTCTCTCTGGAATTACCTCCACACAAACCTGAAAATACTGTCTGGATAAGCTAACCCAGAAAGCAGAAGCAGATGATCAGAAGCCAAGAGGAAACTATCTACTCCCAGGCTAAGGAACCTGGTTCAGAGGAGTGAATGAGATGTAAGTGAAGAAAAAGAAATTTGGTCTCCAGTTGTGCTATTCTGACTAATAATCAGGTGGGGCTCTGTCCTAGAGAGTATTAGACCTAGAAACCTCTGCTGTCCTGCTCCCCTAGTCCTCATTCACATCCAGTGGGAATTCTTTTTGAAAAAACAAATTAAATAGCCAATGTCCATCAGAACACAGATTTTTTTTTTCTTTTTAGCACTTTAACTGTTCCTACCTCCTAGGGTGCCCTTGGAAAGTGCCCTGACATTTTCTGGAAACTTTTTACACAGCATAACTTAAAACCTAAGATTGTTTTCCAATGGAAAATTGCTCTTCACAAAAAAAGGAGACTGAACATTCACTAAAGATACAGTCACAATTTTGAAAAGCTTTTACATAAACCCTTGCCAGAAAGCACGCTTTCCTGAAACTACACTCTGAACTAAAAGCTGTCTCCCTCACAGCCAAACTTTCCACTACCTGGACACTGCAGTGGGAACCTCATAAGTCGACATTCAACGTATCACCGTAAAATCAAGATCAAGCACATCAGAGGAAATGCATTTGCTTAGAGAAGCTTAGCACAAACAGGGAAGAGCCCAGCCAATTTCTGCCAGCAGATATAGCTTATTACATGTTCAGATCATAAGGCACTATTTCACACACTGGTCAAGGTAAAAATTAAGCAGCATGTAGAGGAAATAGGCACCACGATTCAGGGACACAGAAAACTCACACATTTATGATGAAATGCTGGCTGGTGTCTTATCAATAATTTTTGATACAGTGCTGGACCCTGGGAATATAGAGATTTAAGCAGATCCCTGCCTACTGTGTTCTTTTGATGTAGTTGGTAATAGAGTCCCTGCCCTCAAGGAGCCTACAGTCTAGCGGGACAAAGCGATAAATATACAGTGAACAAGCCAATTCATCATCAAACAAGGCTTTAGTGTAGGTGAGGATAAAGTGCTGGAGGGCAGAGAGCTAAAGGACAGGGACATTACAAAGAAACAATCTGGAAAGCAGGATTCTCCCAAACAACATTTTCTCTCACACACACACATACCCCAAAACATAATATTAAAAGAAAAGCGGTGATGGTAGCACAACATTGTGAATGCAATGTCACTGAAATGTACACCTGAAAGTAGTTAAAATGGAAAATCTTCTGTTGTACATATGTTTCCACAATAAAAATGTAAAATAATAATGGGAGGGAGGGAGGGAGGAAGGAAAAGATGGGAGGGAGGGAGGAAAAAAGGAAGGAGAACAAAGCAGAAAAACAACTCCTGTATTAGTCAGCTAAAGAGGTGCTGATGCAAAGGACCAGAAATCTGTTGGTTTTTATTAAGGGTATTTATTTGGGGTAAAAGCTTACCGTTACAAGGGCCTAAAGAGTCCAACTCAAGGTTGCTTTTCTCACCAGAGTCAGTTGCCACGTGCTGAAACAAGATGGTTGCCGATCCCTCAAGGGTTCAGCCTTCCTCTCT
This sequence comes from Cabassous unicinctus, assembly GCA_029593785.1. Lineage (NCBI taxonomy): Eukaryota > Metazoa > Chordata > Mammalia > Cingulata > Chlamyphoridae > Cabassous > Cabassous unicinctus. The sequence continues at coordinate 26,956 of JAQZBX010009487.1, forward strand.
TTCAGCTACAGGCTGGACTAGGGTTTGTTTCTTTCTGGGCTTCCTCAGCTCAGCTGCTCTGTTCTCTTCAGCTGCAAGCTATCAGGGCAAATGGCTCATTTAGCTTCCCTGGGCCTCATGATCAAAGTTCTCTCCTCTGCCATGTTTATGGAGCTCTCTTTCTTTTCCGTGTATCTTCTTCTGTGTCTTCTTGAGTGAGTACCCATTTATATAGCCCACCAAGGAGGCAGGGACTTAACCTGAATTACACCCTACTGATGTGGTCAAATCAAAGCCCTAATATTAACATAATTTAATCAAAAACATCTAAGATGAATCTAATACAATCAAAGGGGATCACACCAGAAAAACAGACCAATTTACAAACAAAATCCTGCTTTTTTGGAATTCACAAATAATATCAAACTGCTACAACACCCCTGCACGTTTCAAACCCAGCTCACACCAAATCCTAGTTGGACCTGAGGAGGTTACCACAATAAACCAGAATGGTCTCCACTTCTGGCCTCCAACACTATCAGGAAAAACGGCCAGAGGGCACCGGAAGGCCAGCTCTGCACTGCGGAACCCAAGGCACTGTCAGAATTAGAGAGGCATCCAAGATACATATATATTTCCAAGAAATGGGACAGAGACCAATGAGAAGGAGGGCAAAGAGGATGCTGAAGCCCAGGCCCTCTGGTCCTAGCTAGCAGATTCTGAGCGGTCTAGCTGTGAATTCCCTTTTCTGCAGTTAAACACAGCCAGCCCATGGCCAGAGTCTGCTGAAATCCCGCAAAGCTTGTCCTTGTTCACACTACCCTCTAGAGCAGTTGCCATGACAAAGGCGCTCCATCTAAGAGTATGAAATGTCCTGAAAGGCACCGGCCAAGGGTTCACCTACCTGGGTAGAGCTACTGTGCAATAAAATTATTGGGCAACTTGCAGATTCAGTGGTTGTTTTGTTTTTACTAATCTTATTCATATATACAGGAAAATCGCCATAATCCCACCACCCAGAAAGAAAACAATTAACACGTTGATGGATGTGCACCCTTTTTTCTATGCATTTTTATCATTTACAAAATGGTACCCTATAATACATAATGTTTTGTAACCTACTTTTTTCCCCCACACTGAATCTATTGGGAACTTATCCATGCCAAACATACCATTTTTATTGATTGTGCCATAACTTGTTCACCTACTCAACTTATTGTTCATTCAAATTCTTCCCCCTGTTTTCCATCTTATCTACCCCCATTTTCATTGAATGTCACCAAGTGAGAGACACACTAGATAGAGCCAAAAAGTAGCAGAGTCTACTCAAATTCTGGGCCTTTAACCAAGAGAGGAGGATCTCCTTTCCCTTGGTTAATCACAAGATAAAATGGGGTCATTCCATGAAGTTTCTGAGATGTAGTTTTATTTATACCTAAGAACTGTCTTTGCTGCCACTTGACTCCTGCCAGCCACATGTAAAGCTTCCAGCCTAGTTGCCTGGGGAACTTGAGTAGACGCTGGTTTCTCCATTTCCACATACCACCAACCTCAGGAGAACAGTTCTTAGAGGGACAGTCATAAAGGAAACTCAAGCAGTGCCTGAACTGAAAGTAGTATCTTAGTGTTATCTTTTGTCATGTGACCACCCCCACATTAATGAGCAAGATCAATGGGAAGACCTCAGAGAAGGACACACTAAAATTATTAATCACGTAACATCACTGCAGTAACATAGCTGTTGACCACACATCTGAGGGCTCAGATGCGCAGCATTAACAATCCTAATAGACACTCTCTACTCTTCCCAAGGTGATACTGAGTTTGTGAAAACATTTGGCTCACTGATTTTAAATGGCACATTTATTTTCCCTACATCTCAACATCTCTAAATTTGGGACACATCTTATGATCAATGACATGTCATAATTTAGTTGATACTTTTTTTCTTATAAGGACATAAAATAATGATGCTTCTCACAATAAATGCATCTTCAGTTCAATGAATTATGATAATTTACTTCATTTTAAATTTTTGAAAAGGATAAGATTTAAAAGATAGAAAATATTTTAATTTCTAAATCCCAGGAGAGAGAGGTCGTTATGCTTTTAATGACAGAATAGTAGCAACTTGAACAAGTTGCAATGCATCCCCTTTAAAAGGCGGCTTTAAGGCTCTAGGAAACAGAATGCCAAGAACAGGCATTGGAATGCAAGAGATGTAGGTCAAAGACAACCTACAAAGTGGGCTCTTTCATGGTGCAACATAAGCAGCACCAAGCAGTGAGCTTGATGTTTAAGCCTTGAACTACCATCAGATTCTAAACTGAACCAGAGGGGATGTCAAGAAGAAGAAATTACTTAGGGCAGCTGGTAGGTAAAATAGAGTGATAAGAAAATTAATTTAAAGAGGAAAGTAGTAATAAGAAG